>JAOTQE010025334.1:0-10508 GCA_025631205.1 Nesometra sesokonis | reverse complement strand
TGTGGATGGCATAAGAACAAGAGGAAGACCAAAGGTTACATGGAAAGATATGGTGAAGAAGGAGAGCAGCAGAGTTGTTTGAGGGAGGATGCTCAAGACAGAAAGAAGTGGGGAGAGGCAGTGTCATCATGGCACGAAAGTCAGTAATCCTTCGTTTGAGGAAAATACTGACTTAAATAAATGATGATGATGATGATGATAATACCTGTATGAATCTGAAGCCTGTTTTCCTGTCGTTGGTTATTCCAAAATCGGCGAATTGAAACAGCGTTTTGAATCGCTATAAAAAAGATAAAAAATTAACGATAAAATTCAAATCATGCTGAACTGCTATATTTCCACTATTTACTACGCTGTGCACAACAAAATTTGTAAATCTTCGCGACGAATTAAAATCGCGATGAAACAAAATTAACAAACTTTTCAATTGCAATTTTTATATATTAGTTAGATAATTGCATACTTTATTTTCTGAAGTAAGTTACAATTCCCGAAAATTTAATAAATAAACAAAATGTGTGATTTATTTCTAGACCCAAAACATGTAAATTCTTGTCACGGGTAATGTTGCCTCGCGAGCACCCAAATTTAACGATTCAAGTCGTCAAAGTTGAACTCTGTTTAACTTTGACAATCCAAATCGTCAAAATTTTTTTAACGTCGAAAGTGAGACCTTTTCCTCGTTCTGAAATCGTCATTTTTCAAATTAACGATTGAAAACGCCGATTCAAATTGCCATTTTTGGGATTAACGATCGACAGGAAAACAGGCTTAAGACATGATAGCACTGGATTACTGCAGTACTATGCATAGACAAATTCAGACATTGTGCCTTACAGTATTCTAAATCATTTTCACATATTACCATTTCTAGGACTGGAATAGCTTTTTACTAAGCTTTTCTGAGAATGATTTCTGTGTGGACAGCAATACATCGGTGTCAATACAACAAAGTCACCCATATGGGATCTCCACTGGCAATATGACAGACTCATTAGTTAGCCAAGGTGTAGATCAGGTTAATATACTAGAGTATGACACTAAGCTACATAACTACTCTATGGAAATCTTACTTGTGATTGAGCCATCAGAAAAGATGCTGAACACATTACAGAATGTCAGCTTTTTCAAAGGGAAGGTGTTCGCTTCTCAACTTGGTGTTCCAGGTAATAGTGAGTTTTCGCAGATATACGAATACGAAAACTGATACGTCATACATTCTTGTAATATTTGAATAGAACACCTTAAATATCTGTCACAGTTGGTCAGTATTTTACAACGATCATCAACAATTCAGAAGTAGAAAATTTGATATATTTTTGAACAAAATTGGAGTGTGTGACGTATCCATTTTCCTTTTCGTATTTCGTAAGTTTGCCAGCCATATGGTTTTCTTACTGTATATAAACTATTAAAATATCTTGTCTATTATGTCTTATTTGCTGTAGTTTGCTTGATTTATTGCCTCTTTGTATCTTGTTTTTTTTTTCCATATATTTATATCTAGGGATGCCTAACAGACCTTTAATTTGACATTGGCCATATCGACAGTGGCCTTCGTTGCCCCTGCCAGGTGGCTAAGACGTCCTTAAAAATATGTGTTAGTTAACTCCATCTTGGTCCTGGTGCCTTGTCATTAGCAAGTCATTTAATGGAAATAAAATAGATCCAATTCTTTCCAAATACACACCATCTCATACCCTCCATTCCTCAAGTCAAAATCTTTTTTTATTCCTAAAACAAACTTTAAAAGGGCCCGGACCTCCAGGATTAAAATTTCAATTAAAACACATATAAAACAATTAGTTGTGACCTCACTGATAAACTTTAAAAACATTTGGACACAGCAATAATGAAGGAAAACACTTCCAAAGTGAGTGTTAAATCTAAAAGTGAGTCTAGTACTCATATTACATGTTGTTTAAGAATAAAAAATTACAGATATTGAAAGAGTTTTGTTTGAAAACCGTGTCAAAAATCACATTACAAAGTACCTGTTCTTATGTGATCTGTGATCTTTGCATTTATTTGAGTTATATTTTTTAATGGGATTTCGGTTTTCAAGCACGAAACTTTCAATATCTGTAATTAGTATTATTTAACACAGGGTTTAAGCTGCCACTAGCCAAATTGCCAAATCCTTGCCAAAGTTGACTTTTGCTATAATATTTTAAATTCCAAATTAGCCAAATAACTATGAATTTTAATCTAAAATTTTTATAAAGCATTATTTTGATAGCTTTTGGCTCATCGAACTTGAGTTTGGCTAATCAATTTAAAGCTAAATTAGCCAAACTGCAACAAAAATGTTTCTTCCAGCTTAATCATTGTTTAACACTGCAATTTGAGTAGTAGACTCACTTTTGATTTGGGACTTACTTCAGCAACATGTTTTGTAGCATTACCTCATTGTTGAAATGTAAAATTTTATCTGTTAGGTCATAACTAATTGTTCTATATATTTTATCCATAGAAATTGTAAATTCAGAGTTCTATCTAAAGCCAAATGTTTCTTTAACGATAAAAAATAACTATCAGTCATGTGAGCATTTGGTACTAACTTTTTCTAATGAATAATTGTGCAATATAAATAGTCAATTATTATTATTATTGTGAAATACTATCTTGACCTGGTAGAATTCACTATTTGGTGATAACTTGGCCCTAGGTTACAGGAAGGAAACGTGTCATTTTCACTGTCGATTTTTAAAGTTTGGATGAATTGCCCTTACAGATTAAATTTATGCCTCTTAAAATTGCATAAAACCAGAGGCTATGGTCTTTGCCCCTAAAAGGGCCAAATTCTAAGGCATGGCTTAACACAAGCTTTGTTTTTTTTCTGATTTGTCCTCTTTTTTTTTTTTAATGAAATATATATTTTTAGTTCTGTATAAGTACATTGTAAGAAAGAAAGAAAGTTTGATTGATTTTTATTACTCTTTATTTCACTTTATAGACAAAGATGCAGAAACTGAGCTAGTGCATTTTAATTTTGAATTACCGGAACCAGTTGGAGTTCACACCTGCAAGAAGGGAAAACTCTGTGATAAAATTGTCCTTCAATCCTGTATTACATTCTTTGCTGTTAAAAGTGTCTTTCCAGCCAGAAGGTAGTACAATGGAACCTCAATTTTACATACCTCAATTTTATGAACCCTCAATTTTAATACTCCTAGACCTAACTAAAAATGGTAAAGTGTTTAGCTTTAAACATACATTGTAACGGGACATGGTGTTAAAAATGTGTTCAAATTAGAGAATATTTATAGGTTTTTGTATACTTAAAATTCTCTAGACCTAAACAATGTGTAGTACTGGTAGTAAATAAATGAGGAAAAATTTGTAAAGAGACAATAACTCAGTTTTACAAACCCATTCTGATTGATTCAGATTTACATACCCATTCTGGTTCCTTACAGTATGTAAAATTGAGGTTCTACTGTAATGGTATTTTTTTGTCCATCTTTTCTTCACTATCACTATATCATTTCCCACTGCTTCAGTCACCTCTTAGTCAATTTATTGATTTATTCAATCAGTTTGGTCACACATTCACAAATATGTATACAGTATTGTGGCCACCAACCACCACAAAATTATATTTAGAGAAAATAGTCAGGGGCAGATTTAGGGGGGAGGCAGCCAGTGCGGGCCCCCTATTATCATCAAAACATAGTTGGCCCCCTCCCCCCCTTATTGTAGGGGCGCCGGGTCAAAATTTACCATAAAAACCCAAAATAGACATACATATACATAAGGGCTTTTTTGCTTGACAGAATAAAACCGGCAACCACGCCCACCTGGACCTGGAAAAGAGCACCCCCCTTTTGGTGGATCCTGGATCCGCCTCTGATAGAGTGAAATTTCCTTGCACTTACAGCACAGTGCTAACAAATTTCTAAACCTCCCACTGACTCCAACCAAGGTGATACCTGATATCCAACCAGCTGGGTTGTTTTTTCTGTTTTATTGTGCCTGTTATTTATAGTCCTTATCCAAGAATATGTGTTCCCTATCAGGATCATAGTCAAGACATTTAGCGTGGTCAGGTTGGAGAATTTACTTGTGGTCAGATGACCATGAGTTAAATTAATCACACTTTATACCATACTCTCTCTACTTGGTAGTACCATAAACTTAGGATTTGTCCAATCCAGATTGCTGTAGAAAGGTCAATCAGGTACTAATTTAATGTGGTATAGAACTGCCAAAAAGTGGTCAGGTTGAAATCCAACCAACCGCACTATGGCCCTGCCTATTAGAACTGAGTGTGAGATGGCCATCTACCTGTGCCAACTCTATCTTAATCAATATAAGCTGAGGTATCTAAGCATGGCTGGTCAAGATGTCTATTGGAAGGTTGGAACTCCAAACCTCAAGATCTGAAGACCAACACACTGTGCCATCCTCCTATTTCCGAAACTGTGCACAAACTGAAAACCGGGAACACACTCAACTCAACCTTGCCCTACCTGGGGGTGCCCTCCCTGTTGGGGGTATTGCCCTGCTGTCGAGGAATTCCTGCTGCCCCCACTACTACCCAGGTTTGGTGATAGTAACAAACCTAAAAAAACATGAAATGCAAGACGAAGTTCAATAAGGATTAGCAACAGAAATTTCTGTGTTAGAGTCTGTAATCGTCTTCTAGACAAGAATAGTCAGTGTCTGTAAAACATGTTAAACCTATTAAAATTTACATTAGATTGTCTGTTCACATGGGAGCTTCGCGCTCTTGACCCCCACCAGGCCCACTACAGTACCCCTGCGGCCTCAACCTCCAGGTAACAGAAAAAGACTTTACATGAAAACCCCCATTTTTTAAAAAAAACTCTTGATTGTTGGAATGTTTGATTTAACGACTGAAATCCTTTTAAATTGCAGAGCACCACCAACATGTAATGTCACAGAATCTCAGAGAGACTATTACATAGCAAGCTTGTCAGAAAAGACTGAAAGTTCTGGCGATTTGTGCGACAGTGGTGCAGTCATTTATGGTGAACATAAATTTGATCCTAGGCTCACATTAATGCTCAGCTCAGTAAGTAACTTCAGGGTTTATACACTTTTAATGAAACCAGTTTTTACAACTTGTCCAAGACTTTTCAAGAGCCAAAAATGTAAATTTCCAAAACCATTTTAGTAAACAATGAAACAAAAATATTGTTTAATAAGTATAATTTTATTAAAAATTAACAAACATGAAACTACAAAATATATTTATATTTTATACTGTATACAAATTTTCTACAGTTATAAATATTTTCATAACCAGTATCATTGAATTGAATTTCCATACATTTCCATAACTTTCCCAAACCTGTATAACACTGTTATTACCAGTATAGCAATTTACAAACTTTTATTGCTGGCTACTCTGCTCTCTGGGAGCATATGTCTGGAAGGGAAATCATGATTCATATGCAATGTTTAAAAATATTATCTTAAAATAACTGACCATTTCTAGTTTAAAGAGCATGGAATTTTTGTTGTACAGTATACAGATATTTTGTTGCATTTGACATACATTAATAACTTTAATAACTAATAACTTTAATTAAATGTACCGGTAGTTCTCAATACAGACTATCACTCTGCGTATGAAAGGCTTAACCAATGTGCATTCTGTTGGTGGCCAATGCTAATGGTTAATATGATATGATATGTTATTACAGTACAGACATTTTTACAGAAGTAGTGTATTAATCTTTTTCTTTCCTCAGGCTGAACGATCCCTTATAAATCTACACCTGATGCACACAAGTTACTTCTTATTTGTTATGATCATAACTTGCTTCTGTTATGCAATGTTTAAACGAAAACCATCAAAAGCAAGAATTATAGTTGCAAGTACATCAGAGAAGAAAGTAAGGCTTTAGTGTTTATAATAGATGCCAATGCAGACGCCTTAAATTCTAACCAATAATACCTGATATTATACAATGTTTATGTTCTAGTACAATAGAGTATATATGTTCTAGTACAATACAGTATATATATGGGAACACAAACAAATCCAGGCACAATGTACACAGGAACAGAGATAGAACATAAAAAAAGCAAGAGTTATAGTTGCAAGTACATTAGAGTAGAAAGTAAGGCTTTAGTGTTTATAATAGATAGGTGGCAATGCAGACGCTTTAAATTCTAACCAATAATACTTGATATTGAATAATACTTGATATTGTACAATGTTTATGTTTTAGAACAATGCAGTATATATGTTCTAGTACAATACAGTATGGAAACAAAAAAATGCTTTATAGAATTCTAATTTGTAATATTTTAATTATCCGTTTTACTACTTTATGGAAAGATAAACGGTAGTATGATTATAAAATTACATGAACATACCAATCAATCTGATATTTTATATCAAGATACACAGTATTAAATAACTGTTTGAATAAAAATAATGTTTTCATTTTTTCAGGCTCTTCACAATTAAACAACAGTGTTACCATCATAGAAATATGGAGAGCTTCGTGTGGCATCAACAATGCTATATAAATGCAGAATCATTACAGTTTGGGTGGTTTTACCACATTACAAAATATGATAACAGATGCCATTTCTTTGTTGTAAATTAATGTGTTCAAAAATACACCAGTTTTCTACCTGAGAATACTGTAGTTGAAATTAGACTTTCACACAAACCTTAAAATATTTATGGTGTATCCATTTTCACCATCTTATTTGAAGAAGATATGAAACCTACCTATTATCAGAGAGTTTATACAATTGAAGTTTCTGTTTTATTATGATTTAAAAAAAATATTTTGAAGCTACTTTTATTCCGCTATGTTTATTTCGATTCCATACATCCATTGTTATTGTAAAATGTTAATTTAAGAATACAGTTTTGTAGCATGTATATATTGACATTTAAATGAAATTCTATTTATGTTGAATTAATTACATTATATCAATTTGAATTGCAAATTGATTTGGTGTACGGTACTTAAATGATTAAATAAATTTGCTTATTTAGAATTTAGATATTTATGAATACATAAATTACTTTACGAGATGATACATATTGTAAATTATGTTTTTGCATCAGGAGGATCAATAGATATAATTTGTTTTGCCCAACACTGATGTGAAATGTACATAAGAGTTGGCACAAATGACAATACTAGTGAAAACCTATAATTTAGATATACATTGTTGTACCACTCAAGCAGTGGCGGCGCTACGGGGGATGGGTGGGGGCTAAAGCCCTCCCGACGGGGAGAAAATTAAGGTTTCGTCAGAGGGACAGACGAAGCCCGAACACCAAAACAGCAAGGACAGATGAAGCCCGAACACCAAAACGGGCTAAAAAGCACGCAAAATACGGTAAATAACGTTTTTTTTTATGCTCGACAGACTGGAAACCGGGGACACACCCACCTCAAAATTAAACTCGTCGGGGAACCCGTGCCCCCGTCAGGGGCTTTGCCCTGCTATCAGCGAATTCCTGGCGCCGCTACTGCACTCAAGGCCTCAAATTTGGGGTTTTAGGGGTAATCCATTTTGCCTTTGGTTTTACATAATTTTCATAGGCATTAAGGCCATCTGTTAGGGCAATTCGTCCAAGATTTCAAAATAGATAGAAATTATAAAGTACCAAGTAAGTACATAGACATTTTCTTACCTTGTGTAACATAGGCCTAGTTCATTATCAATACTTAAGGAATGCTACAAGGTAGTAAGATAATATTTCATAATTGGATCTATATTGTTTGTATTACATGACCTGTTAATAACATGGCCAAGGTGGCCCTTAAACTAATGCAAGGGGAACCTGAGAGGGCACCGAAGACAATTTCCGTGTTGCCTGCGGTCAAATTTGAGGCCTGCCCACTGCTGTCATCAAGTGAAAGCTTGGTGGTCTAGTGGTACAGATGCTAGAACATCTATCTAGATGTTAAATAATTTAATATAGTGAATGATATCCGTATCAGTACTGTCGAAGTACAATTTCACTTAAAACATTATTTACCATTAAACAAGATTTACAGACATTAATTGAAGATTGATCAATAATATTTGTGCACAGTTGACATGTCTAAATTTAGTATAGGGGTGTGTCCGATTCAGTAAGCTACACACTAGGGGGCCACGTTTGCCCCACCAGCCTCGTGCACCAACCTCTCGAGTGGTGTACTGAACTGCCATTTTTTTTAAATTGAATAGTTTGCGCCACACTTCCCTCAGCCTGACCCCTTTTGGGATTACTGGCTTTTACTATGAGATCTTTATTAAATTAAAATTTAATTATCACAGATGAGAAAGATTCTTCATTTGCTTTGCAAATCCAATGTGCAATTGTATAATTTGTAATTGTTAAAACTTTTGTTGTTTTATCATATAAGATTTATATTAAGGACCATTAGATTTAGGGAAGGACCATTAGATTTAAGTTTAGGGATTCTAGGTAAAATGTTTTTTCCAGTATTTACTATGATCTTTTGTAACGGGATTATATAATGTACAGTAATACACCTGCATGCCTACAATATTTTGGCAGGTCAGGTAATTGAAATTTTATTTTTAAGCATTGTGGAATACTAAATGATATTACTGATAAAGAGAAATTTCTGTCCGACCAATCGTGTAGTGATGTCAGGAGTTTGAGAGTTCATGCTCGTCAGTTGTTTATATTCTTGCATAATAAACTTTATTCACATTGCTTCTTTCCACCAAGGAGTAGAATTGGGTACCAGAGAGGTACAAATACTACATGCGTTGATTACAGCTGCAGTATTGTAGAATGGATTGTGTTCCATAAGGGTGTTCAATGATTGGTAGTCTAGGTGTAAGTGATACTGTATATAAGTACTGTATATGCATCATTTAGCAGGCCGTAGCCATAACAATAAAAGTGGTCAGGTTGAAACCTCACCAACCGCAACGGTGGCTATAGCCCTGCTTAGCAGTACAGTATGTAAATGCTTCTGCTACCACTAAAACAAATACAGTAAAATGGTGCCAGAAGGGGCCGGTAGAGAAAGTTGTAGGGGGTCTGGGGAATGCTCCCCGGGAAAGTTTGTTCTTCAGATGTCCAGAAATGCCCTCAGGGGGCGTGTTAAGAGATCAATTCTTGTCTAATGATTGCTGAATATTTTCGTTTCAATGTTAATGATATTGATACCTTTTACTTTCCGAAAGGGCGATGGAGCCAGTCCTCGCCCCCTCCCCCTTCAATCAGCCCCTGATATAGGTGTATGAATGTTTTTGTTAAATCAAATTTGATAGTCTGGATTGACCTTAACAGGAAGGTTTAGATTTGATTGATGACGCATGTCAATGTCAAAGACAGTTGAATATAGTTTAAAAAAAGATTTATGCGTGAATATTATTTTATGACATGATTTCTATAATTAGATTTTTTTTATATATATAAAGTACTGGTTTGCACATAACGACAAACATTCCAGGATGTCACAATGGACACACAAGTTCTTGGGAAATTGCAAATTTATAGTGAATGAGTTCTCTGGATGGAGTGAATAAGGTGGTCGAGGAGACGGCCGTTCAAATCTTTGATACACTATATGACTCCATCATGCTGCAGTCAACATGGACGATGTCCTCATCTAAAACTCCCTAATAAAGTTACATCTGAAACTTAAGGTGCAGTGGAAAAGCAGTTTAGTGAAGTGTAGTAGGCATTTATCACTCGCTTCATGGTATTTTAACTAGTTGTAAGCACCAGAAACCGTTGCCCATGTAGCCTTTATGGACTTACTGTATTAAATAAAGTACAGTACAAATTGTTTGCTACTACAAAATAGAGTAATGTACAATGTGTCTAAACCAAAAATGAGAATCAATGTTTTGATATCAACAGAGTATTTTAATAAAGGTAAGTTACCTATTACTCATATATGGCAAAAATTTAAAACAATTTTAGAACTACGCAGTCTATCCAGGGAGTGTTTAGGGTGCTCGATTACAGAAGAAAAAAAAATTCCCAATAGTATTGTGAATACATTTTGTTGCATGTTCATATTTTAGCGATTGCCACAAGGACATCGCTAACAAACACGGACTTCAACACAAATCAATCATCTAAACAACAAAAAACCAATAATAATATTGTCTAGTACAGGGTATTTACAACCGGCTCATTTGACCTAAAGTTCCTGGTTTTAGAGGGCAGCAGACAAATTGCCAATCATCCATTGATGAAGGCTTGTAGACTATGGACTGAAATGTCACTCATGTATTTACATTTTTTTTTACAAGAAATTCTTTACAATTATACTCGGAACAAGTTTAAATTACTCTATTCTGTACTGATGGGTAGACACCAGCTGTCTGGTGCAGGGCGATGCAGACTTTTGGAAAGGCTGGTAGAAAGTCGAAGTTTTAGGGGGTCCGTAATTGGCCTCGGGTGGATGTTAAAGGATCAATTCTTGTCTTAAGATCGCTGAATGTTTTTTCATTTTATAAGCTATTGACCTTAATATTAAAACAAAGAAAAAATATTTAGAATGATGCCAGCATCAATAGTTTTGATC
>JAOTQE010025323.1:0-10508 GCA_025631205.1 Nesometra sesokonis | reverse complement strand
GAAGCACCCGATATAATAATGAATGTAAAACTCTCAACAAGTTAAAGGGTTAAAACACTGCCTTAACAATTCTCCCCTCATACTATTCACCCAAATAAATGTGCATTTCACCCATTAGTTTGTCAGCTCTTTTTGTAATACCATCGATTAAACGTTTTTTATCTTTTTTAAATAAATTCCCGTAATTGCAAATCAGACGGTATGGTAGTATACTCTGTATCATTGTAGTATAAAATAATATACAAATAATGAATGTTTATGAGTGCGATGGACAGAATATTTCATGAGCTGGAAGATGAAATGATCCATTCAACGAGGTGTAGCCGAGTTGAATGAATCATTTCATCTTTTACCAAATGAGATATTCTGTCCATCACACGAATGAAAAAGCATTCATTATTTGTTTTATATGACACCTCGTACATTTAAATAGATCTTTGTTATTTGACATTTTATGAATTTAGACAGGCATGCATTTAGAAACAAGTGAGAAGGGATGTGATAGCACTAGCGCGAGTGTAGTACAAAATTAATACAGTGCAACTGAGCGCGGTCCTTGTCGAATATCATGCACGCTACAATATGCGAGCGTTTTCACGTCTCGGCGAGCGTGCAATGGAGCAAAACGTATGGATCCAAAATTGCACGGTAAATGGATCCAAAATTGCACGATTCATGACGTCACCATGAAATGGGCCAAATGATCGATAACAATCGACCAATCAGATTGCAGGAATCTATCTAGGTGTCATATAATTTCATATTTTGATAGGGTCAATTTTTTTTTGTCTAATTTCAGATATTGATGAATGCAATTCTCACCCGTGTCAAAATGGAGGATTGTGTATTAATCAAGGTGACTCATATGTATGCCACTGTAGCAGTGATTACTATGGAAAAAACTGTGAATATGGTAAATAACTATAATAAAATATTAATAATAACAATAATAATAATGATGATGTTGATGATGACGATGATGATGATGATGGTGGTGGTGATGGTGATGAGGATGATGATGAGGATGATGAGGATGATGATGAGGCTGATGAGGATGATGATGATGAGGCTGATGATGATGATGATGATGGTGATGATGATGATGATGGCAGCGATGACAACGAGATATCCTACAGTTGGGGATTACTATGCTATAAGTATCGTAAAAAGAGTATTCTTTGTTTGTCATGCATATATTTGTATCTATCTCCCTATAGTAGGGGATTGCTATGCTATGAGTATCGTAAAAGGAGTATTTCTAGTTTAAACCAATGGCGCTTGCCAACAGTTACTCGTGCCGCCGCTTCACGCCAACAGCTTACATGTGAGGTGAATTTACGTGCACCCACGGCACAGCGAAAGGTTTTTAACATGTTTGATATTTAACAGCTACTCGTGCCAACGGTGCACCGTGTGTGGGGTTGTAAGCTCTACCCTTAAGCTGTTTATATGTCAACAGGTCCGCGTTGCTATGTGTTTGCATGCGTTCATACATTAATTGCCTGTGCATAGATGTAATAATAATATAATAATAATATAATATAATAATATTTAGACATTTATGTTGCGCCAATCCAATTCACATCGAATTATCAAAGGCGCAGTGGACTAGATGTTGCACAGTCAATATCTTGCTAATCCCCTAAGGGTCACGTCATGTATGTTCTATGCAGCTACTATATTAGCGCACATCCTTCTGTCCACGGCAGGGCTTGTGTATGGATCAGTACACAGGGGTACCCCCCCTACTTTTCTCGAAATATGTACTGGGTTCTTTATAGTGCACAAGAGCCGTTTTTCATACACTGGGCCTACGTTTTATAGTCCTTATCTGAGAAGACTTGTTCCACCACCAGAACCATGGTGCGAGCGGGCCTCAAACCCGTGCTGTTATTTATGCATGGTTCACGGTTTCCCTGTTTTAACCGCTCGGCCATACAACTCGCATGGTGTAAATTAAAACATGGAACTGTTGCTATATAAACAGCTTAAGGGTAAAGATTACAACCCCAAGCACACAGTGCGCCATTGGCATGAGTAGCTGTTAAATATCAAACATGTTAAAAACCTTTCTCTGTGCCGTGGGCGCACAGAATTTCACCGCACACGTAAGCTGTTGGTGTGCAGTGGCGGCACGAGTGACTTTAGTTTTGTTTGTCATGTATATATCTGTATCTGTCTTCCTATAGATGTAATACGTGGCTGTACTGAGCCTGCGAATGTAACAAATGCCTACAGACATTTCAGCCATGAGCCATCGCATGAAACTGGTTACTACTACCTTGATACTAGCGTTGTTTATACATGTAAGGATGGATACACAATGTCTGGGGATAGTGCTTTGTTCTGTACTGATGGGCGATGGGAAGGACAATATCCTAAATGTGGTAAGTTACAAGAACAAGTACTCATATCTCAATGAGCTCTGATTCTATACCATCCTTCTAAATTATTGTGCAGTGGTGTCATTTTAAACCGAAATTGGATTTGTAGAACTTGCAGATTTATAGCAATTTTTAAAGGAGGGGAGGGGGAGACGAGGTCCAGTTCACAGTTGGGAGAAAGACTGACTGCGCCAGGCGGTGAGTTTAGGAGGGGGAAGGTCTCCTCCCATAGACAATTTTTAGAAGTAATAAACCTCTAGCCACTCATACAGAGCATCATGGACTATAAAGTTGAAAAGTGAGAATCCCCACTCAAAAATTTGTGGTGACACGTTTTTCTCATTACATTTTTACTTTTTTAAAAATTTTTGTTTGGTTGATGACAGGGGAATGTTCCCCGTGCCACCCCCGGATCTGCACTTGATAACTGAGTTTATTGTTGACATACTGACGGCACTCTTAAATCTAATTTTCTTGGCTAAAGTTACTGTAATTGATTTGTTGTAAGCAATCAAATCTGTATTCAGCCAGATTGGCTTTAAATTGTTTAGTGGTGTAGATCAAGGCCATACTTCTAATTTAAGTATTACCCATAATGGCTTAAGCAGTTCCTTTATGTTTAGTAAATTTCTAAATTTTTAACCTATGGCTAATTGGCAAATGGTTATAGTGAGTCAAGACACCTAATCGGGTGGGTAAAATGTTTGACTAGTAACCTCAAAATAAATTTAAGCACAAGTTGAAGCCTTCTTCTCGCTATACAACTTTTTTACAAGTTTCCAACCATTTATTACTTTCTACTAGGAGCCTGTTTTTAAAGGAGAGAGAAAATCGATTAATTTTTTTTTAATCAATTATTTTCTGCATTGGAGCTGGACCAGTTTGGAAAAAGCCAAATTATAAAATACCAATTAAAAACATTCTATGGATTGAGGGTTGGAACGGCAAATAATTGATTATCGTGGTGCACTTTTGATGTATCACCATGTTGGTGGTTATTTAACCAATTTCATTGGGTGGAAAAATAATTTACAATGCGGGCGGGTTGAAGGACACTCGTAAAAAATACTGATTTATTTTTAATCGATTATTTTGTGTGTTTAGTTTTCAGTAGAAGCAGGCCTAAAACTAATTTTTGTTTTTTATCAAGCTATAATTGGCCAATAGTACTGTATAAGTTGCCCCTGTGTAGAAAATTGTAACATGGATAAAGTGCTTAAGGAAAAGTCTACGTTTTTATCTTCTTTTCCTATCTAGACATAACATGTGGTGTACCGCCAACAGTTTCACATAGTACATACAAACCAAAATCAGCTAGCTATTCTGCAGGAGACAAGATTGTGTATTCATGTGAAGAGGGCTTTTACATGGTTGGTGTTCCTCAAATTACATGTGGTGCTGGAAACTGGACAGGGACAGGACAAACAACATGCGTTCCTCAACGTAAGTTCCTCAGCTTAGCGATTACAATTTACAGTCACTTGAGTCGACTTTGCCTAAGTTGATTAATTTAAGGCAAATGTATTTTTTACCAGACTGATGTTGTTTTCCATTAATTCACATTCTCTAAGTCAAATTTTTTCTATGTTGAACTTTTGTCATTACCACTTTGGATTCGACTTCAGCTTTTACTGCATATTACATTTCCAATTAATTTAATAATATAACATTTTTGATAATCGCAAATTATTCACGTGATGCAATTTCTACCGATCTCATACTAGTATTTACTTTGGCTAACTAATTTAATGAAATGTAAATATACTACAGTTGAACCTCCCTTAAGTGGACACCATCGGGTCCGGAAAAAGTGTCCGCTTACGGGAGGTGTCCGCTTACAAAAATTTCAGCCGAGAAAGGGCCAGAAGTGTAAAAATATGTATACGTCCTTATGTTTCACATTTCACGGCATTCTAAGCAGAAATGTCCTCTTAAATATCCAGACACCGAATTCTATATTTTATTAAATATGGTTTTTATCATTTTTGTGATTGGTTCAGTAATATGATTCTCAGCCAGTACAGCATAAGGAAGATTTTGTACAGAAATTTGTATTCGTTTTAGAGAAAAACCACAAAATTTTTCGGAATGTCCGCTTATGGGAGGTAAATTAGCATACAAAAAATCTAAATGTTACGACAAAAAGTGTCCGTGTCCGCTTACGGGCGGAGGTGTACAGAAATTTGTATTCGTTTTAGAGAAAAATCACTAAATTTTTCGGAATGTCCGCTTATGGGAGGTAAATTAACATACAAAAAATCTAAATGTTACGACAAAAAGTGTCCGCGTCCGCTTAATGGGAGGTGTCCGCTTACGGGAGGTACCAAATGCACTGATTAGATAAAAAGGACAAACGGGTCTTTGAATTAGTGTCCGTTATGGGAGGTGTCCGCTTACTGGAGGTGTCCGCACAGGGAGGTTCAACTGTATAGTACTCCTAATTAATTAAGACATAAATTCTCATAAACACTACTATAACCCTATTTTGGTGATTATCTCAATTTCGATTTTACCGATGATGCAAATTTTGAATTGAGATGTCGCATTTTATTCTTATTTAGATCATTGCCCAGATCCAGGTCAACCAGAGAATGGTGACAGATGTTGCCAGGAAGTGTTTATTCCTGGTGTTAAGATAAGCTTCTACTGTAATACTGGTTACGATTTGGTAGGAACTGGTGCAATAACCTGCCAACCAGATGGACAATGGGACAGTGATCTAGAACCGTTGTGTGTACCAAGTAAGTTCTCTATGATTATAAATAACTTGGAAAATCTTGATAATTGACTGAACTGCTAGATCTCCGTTCTGCAAACTTCACACGGTGGCCTGATTATCTATTTAGCACCAAGCCGCGGCCCATCTACGCCAGTGACTCTTGATCAATACAATATCAAGAAACTTAAAAGCATAGAGTTTATATCATTGGATTTAACATACACTTACTTCTCACAAGCTTTCAGCTTCTACTGAAGCCTTGGTCATGTGAAAGCTTGTGAGAAGTAAATGTTTGTTAAATCCAGTGTTTTAAAGTTATAAACTCTATTCTTATCAATTCTACCTTGATAGATGAACTTTCATAAGGACATCAAAAAACTTGTTTTCGTAATGGCATAGTAAGTTAGAAACAATGATGCGAGATTAGAATAAGAAATGGATGGCAAAATGTGTAGGTCGTGGTTCACGTCTAGATGTAATGCTGGTGCACTCTCATTGGTACATAGTACAATTGAAGCTATACCTCAAATAAAGGCCAACATATAGAGATTAGTATTCCAAAACAATATGCCGATGTGAGTTTTTTAATCAATGCATAAGGCTTTTTAGGTATTGAGCGTGAGAAAGGCCTTAAAGGCGTGAGCTTCATGCCGAATGCGTGAGACATTGTCTGCATGTATGATTTTTATAATTAGGCCTACGACGTTGCACAATGCACATATTTATTTTTGCAAAAAAGGGGGTTGGCAAGATAAGTGCAAATGTACAGTCTCAGCCGTGTAAAAACTAATCACTTGGCTTTATCAAAGAAACGGTTTTAGGGTTGATCTAGGCCTACTTCACAGACTTGAAACCGTAATTCAATCTGGCTAGATTTTTTAATCTTTATGGTTATACGTTCTTCAAAATTCGGAAAATTATTCCCAATGTAGTAGGTTTGCAGCCCGTGCAATACGCTTCACAGCCCTAATTTGAGCCTCGGCCCATAATTTGCTGAAAAGGGTGCTAGATCATTGGTTTCTAATTACAGTGGACCTACTGTACTCCTGTGAGTAAGCACCCTTTTTCAATAAGAATAAATTCTCTCCTAAAGTGGAATGGTATTTAAACACCTCATTAAAACACCCCCCCCCCCCCTCTAAGGCTCACCATTTAAAAAAGCACCCTTCAAAAGGTACAAAAAAAATGTTTAAGTGCCCGAGCAGTTATACATGCGAGTATGTTATTTTCATGGTTGTACTATTTTAATAAGTTTGCCGAAGAGAAGTCAAATTTCTGATTAACTGTTTTTCTTGTATCTCTTCATTTTTTTAAACCAGTTATATTTATAAACACTTTACAGACAATGCTACTGAAACTAACTTTACAGTGAGACCAATTAGCTTATAAGTTATGGTGAAAATGTTTTTTTTTCTGTCTAGTCAATTTTTAAATCTACTACCCCTTTTATTTAGAATAATTTGTTTACAGAATCTAGGTTATTTGTTCACTTGCACTGTCGATAATTTTTTTATGTGAAATGTCTGATTAATATTACTGAATAATTTTTTAAGAAAACACTTCTTATCAGAGGCTTGTTTCTTTAAATATTTTTAACATGTTTTTTTTTAATGATTACAGCTAATCCTGATCTACCTGGAAGTGATGATCATATGCTAAACAACGAAACCTTTACTATTGTTGTAGCAATATCTGGATCAATCATGGGTATACTAACCGTTACAGTAATCTTATCAATCCGTGAGTGTTGCACACAAAGACGTCGACGACCTCGATGTCGCTATCACGCATCAACAATAGCTGCACGTGTGGCACGCATGCGTGAAAGACACCACTCTCACCTGATGTCATTGACATCAAATATGGAAGTGGCTCTGCCATCGTATGAAGAGGCTACTGCAGATCAACGGGCATCAGCTGGTGACAACTCTGCACTTGAGACTCAGGCAGCTGGTGATGTCCCACCAGAACTGCCTCCACGACCACCTCATATGGCACAAGTCCAGACAACTCAGCCTCACTCTAACCCTCCACCTGCATCTGATACCCCATCACCACCTATTGCAAGGTCAAACAGAGTTCCTCCTTGGCGCCGTCGAAGGCGTATAAGCCAAGAGCAGCAAGCTATGACTGCAGTACTTTTACAGAATTCCTCTGAACCTAGTGAACTTCCAAATTCTAGAAATCCTCAAGAGGATTCAGATGTTCCATTGATTAATGTAGCAGATGAGACTTCAAGGAATGAAGGAGATGTAGTATCATTGGAGAGTGGAGTGATCTCAGACCAGCAGGATGATGAGGGAGATGGCAGCGAAATCTCTGCAATAGCTGGTGAATTAACTCCTTCAGGTTCTTCCGAAAGTTTATCAACTTTTGAAGGTATGTAGTTATTTAACAATACAGTATAAGGCTATATAAAAAAAAAGTGTTTCTTGTCCTTTTTTTTCTAAAAAAATTCCTAGGGAGGGAGGACATTTTGGGTGTTTAGAACAAAATAAATCGACGCTGCGGCAACCAGTATGCTGCACCTGCGCTCTAAAAATTGTGCATTTGGGTTGATTGAGGGCTAGGTGAAGTGGATTGGAAACAGTAAATGCAGCGGTGTGAGTACCATTTTCAACCCCAAATGGCCAGTACACCTTAGAAATAGGACTCCCTGTGCATTTGACAACTGCAGTCCGTCGCGAATAACAAATAAAAGAAAAGGTCATGGGACCTTTTTGTAAGTAGGGAGGGGATGAAAAACACCTTTTTTTACATGGCCTCAGTAATACAATCAATCATTTAATAAACAACTAAAATTATTTTATTTAAGCTCATACCGTTAATTTTATGCACAACGCTATTGTGTAATTTTTATGCATTTTTTCAATGTCGATAACTAATGTAAGGCTCTTAGTAGTTACCATTTATCCATTTTATGTAATTATTTATTTTATTTATTTATTAATGTTATTATATATATATTTTTTTAATGTATTTATTTATTTATTGTAAATAACTTTACCTAGTTAAAAGGATCCTAATGAGACAAGGTTTAATTAATAATTTGGATCCTTCAACAGTTCATTATTATGCATTAATATAATCTCATCTATGTATATTTGTTTTGCTTTATACAGTTGAACCTCTATTTTACGTACTGTATGGGACCACAAGGGGTATGTAAAACATAGGGTCTGTAAAATCCAGGTCAGTTCAAATTAACTCACCCTTTCACTCTACAGCATAACTAAACAATATAAAAGTATGCAATGATGAGTTTCATGCTAAAAAACACCAAAAAATATATGGTCGATTAAACATACAATGTTCATTGCATGCTGAATCAAACTTAAAAATCCAAACATTGATGATATCATTGTTTTTATGAGGCGTATGTAAAATCCAGGGTCCTTAAAATCAGGGTACTTAAAACAGAGGTTCTACCTTACTTGCTTTATATTCTACTGTAATCTCTTATTTTGAACTGTTGAAATAAAGTTATCACAAGTTGCAAGTTGCAAAAGTTGCAAACTTGTTTACAAACTGGCTAGAGAGTTGGCATTTAGCTCAGTTGGTTTAGCTGATGGTAATCACTTCTGCTGTTCGCTGAACTGTGGAGACTCAATGGTCCCTGGTTCTATCAAACACCACGCCACTCTCCTTGTGTTTCGGCTGCAGGGTCAAAATACAAGTTATTAGTGCACCATCTTTCTGATGAGACATTAAGCCATTGGTCCTGTATACAACATGGCACATGTGCACGTTAAAGAACGCAGTGCACTCTTCAGAAAATAGTAGGGGATTGTCTCCTAGTGTACTGCCCAATCAACACCAGGACTCTACTGAAAATAAGTCATCGGATTAAAAATTTGATATGCACTGTAAGCAAATTGCCTCGCAAGGTACCATGCTCAGCAAAATTCCTGACATGTTTTAAACTGTGCCTTGTCAATTGTCTACTTGTTAATATTGAATGAAAAGAAACTAGAAATATAATTTCCAATTCATTTAATGATGTTCTCTTTTCAGGTATACCTCTACAACAGCAAGTTTAGTCTTCAAACATTCAGGCTGATTAACAGACTCCAACTATATACTAGAAATTTGTATATAAAATAGCGATAACAGTTATATATTTTTAATTTAATCGCAAGGATAAAAAAAAAATAATAAAACATTAACTTAATTTTATAAGTACTTGAATCAGGGAATATTTAGTTATTCAGTTTGTCAGAAAAGTACATTCTGTAACTTACAAATGCCTTAATTTTAGGTTAATTCTTTTTTTAACATTGCACATTAGTATTATAATTATGGGTAAACCTTCCAGCTGAAATTTGAAGGACAACTGATATTCAGGAGCTTCTTCAATAAATAATTTACGGTAAAACTTCTGTTTTGTGCACCCCCTGGTACCAAGTGACATTACTGAAAAATTGCTATAATAAATCACATCTGATTTTTAATTTTGTATACGGTGAAATTCAATCCAAAAGTTTCTGTGGTTGAATCATGGAGCTAATGTAATGTAGTTCGATTTATATAGCGCCTTATACATAGAGTCTCAAGGCGCTGTGGACCAGAATCGAATCAATGTTGTTATTGCTATGGTTCACGGTTCCCCTGCATTAATTGCTTGGCCATACAACTCTCACTGTATAAATAAACAATAGGTGGCAACCTTTGGTTGCAAGCAAAAACGTAAAAATGCAGTCAACCAATCATCACCTGGGGATGGATCCAGGAAATGTGTTTTGATGATCTCTATTTTGGTTTGACAGGAAATAAAAAAAAAAATGGACCGCATTTGGTAGTGGTCGGAAATGTAGAGTGATGGTATTTTGTATAATTCAACATAGTAAGAACCTTGCCTGTCAAAAGATGTTTAATACAGTACTTGGTTTTTACCCTATACCAAGGACCTCAAAATTAGAGGCATTATGTACTTAAAATATTTTTGTTTAATTTGTATTATTGTTAGAAAAGGGAATCATTTTTAAAATTATAATATACTTACAAAGCAGTTTTGTATATTTTATATTAAATGGTATTGTTTTATAATGACAAATTAAGGGAAATTATTGATAATTCATTATGTGTTTAAAGAAATGTTTTTCATTATAGTATTATACTTGTGGTCATGTGTTCCCACGTTGAATCCAAGTTCTCCGACAAGTTAATTGAGTGATTAATTAATATTTAAATTTTTAGTGCACCTTGAATACTGTTGGTGGATATGTACGGATTATAAATTAACATGCAACACTTGTATACAGTATCATCATGCTCGAAATTATTATTATATATGTGGCAGAGCCAAGCCAAAGGAGAAAAAGTCGCAAAGTTTTAAAGATGTATTGTCACTTGAAAAATGACAAAAAATGGATTTTAAAATTAACTTGCTTATTTTAAAGAAATAC
>JAOTQE010025312.1:0-10509 GCA_025631205.1 Nesometra sesokonis | reverse complement strand
AAAACTCGGGAGATATCCTGGTTACATTTTGTTACATTTGGTAAAGATTTTTGTACGTGTGAATCGGGTATAAGACTAAATATTAGTGAATGTGGCTAAATACTGTACAGATTCAATTAGCTAAAACAAATAAATTGACTTTGGCCAACTGGCTAAAGAAAAATAGATTTAATGAAACCCTATACTGCCTCTATGTCACAATAGGTGGCACTCTTTGTTGTCAAAATTATGGTCATTTTATATCTAAATGATGTTATAATCTTTTAGTTTAGAATAGCCATTTAATAATTTAACTTAAGAATGTATAGCATGAAAGCTCATTCGTTTTAATTTATTTAACTACCATTGTAACTTTAAATTTAAAGTCACAAGATATAGCACCATACTGTAAGCTTAGAAATATATCAGTCATGATTCTTTTCATAGGCGAATGACGATGAGTTCCCAACATTTTGCATTACTGCTAGCAACAAAGGACGCCACCTGTTGTTGCGTAACAATATATAACTCTGTACAATACAAAGGAAATGTAAACTTAATAAGAATAAATAATAAAATATTATAAAATATTACTAGAAATAAATTATGATAAATTAAAAATAACCAGAGCTTTGCATACATTTTTCAGCAGCCTAATTACTGTAAAACCCTTTCGTGGCCCTAAATTTTTGAGATTTCACAATTTAAAACATTTTGCGGCCTTTTATATTCGCGGTATCTACCCCACCTCTTGAATCCGTGCCTGTAAGTAGCAACTCCCCTCCCCCCTTCAGATTGTTTATTTTGCTCAGTTTTCTGAATAGTTTGGTTTGGAAATTGTCAAGTTTACATGATTTATACTCATGGATAATTTTTATGCCTGTTTAGACTATGACGATTACAATCAATGATAAATGAATGCAAAAACATTTTACCTATAGAAATTTATAGATTTGAGAAGTCTTTATTTTTTTTTCACAATATACAAAATAACTTGTGATCGTTTGAGTAAAGAAAACTTCTTCTTTTTTTATGTACAACATCATTTCTCGTTGATCCTTATCATTATAGTCTAAACAGGCTTTAGAGTGTTGATGTTTTAAGAGAGTTGAATGTACTATTCTTGTTTTGTTTTTTGTTGGATTACTATTAAAAATAAGCTGGTAGTAACCCACTATTAAAAGTTTAATAACCATTTTATTTCATTGCAAAAAGAAGTCGGTCAGTTTCCTCTCCACTTACAGGATGAATTCTATGTCATGCTTTCTAAACCAAAGTCAAATCATGAGGCTTAGCAATTGGCATTGTTATGTCATGGGAAAGAACCTACTGTTCAGCCAATTTCAAACCCAGGAACTTGAAATTGAAAGGCAAGCATGTTAACCACCGATCTAAGTGCCAAATTGGTAGTATACATAAAGAGTACAGTTGAACCTCCCGTAAGCGGACACCTTCGGGTCCGGGAAAAGTGTCTGCTTATGGGAGGTGTCCATTTACGAAGATTCCGGCCAATAGAGGGCCAAAGTTGTAAACTTTTATACGTCCTTATGTCTTGCATTTCACGGCATTCTCAACAGAAATGGCCTCTTAATTTCTAGACAATGCATTCTATTTTATTAAATATGGTTTATCATTTCTTAAAGATTGGGTCAGTAATTGATTCTCAGTCATGACGATTTTGTACAGAAATTTATATTCGTTTTACAGAAAAATCACTAAATTTTCCGGAATTTCTACTTATGGGAGGTAAATTAACATACAAAAAATCTAAATTTGAAGATAAAAAGTGAACGCGTCCGCTTACGTGAGGTGTCCGCTTACGGGAGGTACCAAATGCACTGATTAGATAGGAAGAACAAACGGGTCTTTGAATTAGTGTCCTTTATGGGTGGTGTCCGCTTAGGGAGGTTATGTTGAAGAAAAAGTGGCATCGTGTGTTGGTGGTTAAATAGTAGCACTGTACAGTAGTATTTTGTGGGAGCAGGTTGGAAGTTGGAGACACTCAAGCCATTTATATCATTACATACCATTACAATATCAGACTAAAACAAAAATTTTAAAAATGGTGGTCAGCCTTTTTGGTTTTTTATTTTCCAATTGTTTTGGCATATTACATAAATTTAATTATAGTAATAAATACATCACTGAAATTGTAAGGAATACCAAGTCATACTGCAAACTCAGATTTTAAAAAATTCTATTTTTGGGCAAGATTTTTTGCAAGGACATAATGCATGTAAAATATAGTTAGTATGGGAGAAGAGTTCAGCCTAAATCAATGGTATCAAACTGTTTACCAGAACTTTCTGTGTTGTGGTTGATTTACAAAGTTTCCAGGTCTCTGAGATGGTTTTATGGTCTTTAAAATGTTGGCCCATCTCATAGGTCATGGAATTGCAATCAAGCTTTCTGCCAAAATTTAGTCTTCTGAGAACTGTCTTCGTAAACCTTCATTGTTATGAAGTTTAGTATTTACAGTGTGTTGACAAAACCTCAGAAACTATTGTTTCATAATTGTGCTGAACTTATAAATAAGGGTACTTGTACGTGCATTTAGGAAGGTTACATACAACTGATGGTCAGACGACCATGACAAAATCCTTAGGAATTCTGTTTTTGTGGCTGGGGATCCTTGGATTATTTTGGATCACATTTTCCTTTGTGATTTTTTTCAAAATTGTTTTTTGCACAATCAAGAGCAGAGCTCCCAAATTGGAAAACAAAAAATCCTGGAGATTTTGTCGGTCATTTGTAAATGTTTTTGGGTTCTTTTGGGCTTCTAAACGTGAAATCATATGAACAACAATCCTTTGATTATTACAAATGAAAAAGTGTAAATGTGTTTACTGTTATACATACAGTAGTACAATTATTGACAAACAAAACTTCACAATACCATTTAGTGTACAAATGAAAACTACTGCATATTTTTGGTTTATATTGCTCTAAATTCCTGGAGATAATCATGAATAATTCAAATTTTTAGAGAAACTTGGGTATTTCCTGGAGCCCGGGAGATGTCACAAAATTCCTGGAGATTCCAGGCTAATTCTGGAAACTTGGGAGCCCTTACTTTATCCGGTTTCCACTGTTAATGTCCATTATTGAATAACTTGTTTCAAGGCTTTGCTTTGCATAATTAATTTTCTGTGTAAGGATAGTATTGAATATTATACAAATAATACTTTTGAGTATGAAGGTACAGAATATTTCATGAGTAGAAATGGGATGTTCTGTACAATAAGGCGGAGTCGAGTTAAATAGAACTATTTAATTATTTGTTTATACAACACAGTACACAACACAGTTTACTGTCCATTACTTGTTCAATTCATCCATTCAAATCCTACTGTAGTAGGCTGACTTACTCTCTATTCTACTCTCCTAAAACTGTGTTAGGCCCTAGACTTGACGAAACCAGTAGACATAACCACACATCGAGCTGTTGCATGTCGGGACTGTTCATTTGTTGCAATGCGATGACACAGGTGTCTAGCATGTGCCAATCTTGTTCCAAACCTAACCCTCCATGATGATACATTTTTTCTCCATAAACTATTGAATAGTATTTTGTTATTGTGCATTAGTAACTTTATTGTGCAATAGTGCTTTTTAACAAATGTCACATGACCATTTTTTTTCTGACATTTTGGATTAGACAGTGTCAAGTTTTGAGACTATAAAGAGGAACATTTTTTGTGAAATTTGGTTTTTCAGGGTAGTGGTTTTGGGAGAGTTAACTGTATATTATGCTAAAAGCTTGTAGAATCGCCCAACATCCAGGGAAACCAAACATTTGCATTGGGAAACCATTTATTACCATACTGACCCTTGTATAAGCTCACTAACCTTGAGTCTGTGTCTTGGTGGTTTTTTTTTTGCACACATTGTAGTAAATAGTGGAAAGTCAGCGGCCCAGTGTGATTAGAATTTTATCTTTAATTATCTGACTTTTTCGTAATCATTCAATGTAGCGTTTCAGATCTGTGTTTTGGAATAACGATCGACAGAAAAACAGGCTTTAAAATTAGATTCACAACTTTGGGTAGGGCTTATTATACCTAGGTTTAAAAAAGTGTAAATTTATAATATAAACCACTCACAGGTTGGATGCGCTTATGGAATTGGCACCAGAAACAGGCTAAAATTTGTGTGTAACCAATTTAGTAAGTTACATTGCCAATAATTTGTTTTTGGCAATCAAAATTGAAAAATAGGTTATCTAATAAGCGAACATATAATTATCTAGAGCTTAACATCATTGTACCGTACGTTGGGTAGGCTTATACCCAAGTCAGTGCGATAATTTTTTTACTGAAACAGGCTAAAATTGTCCGTGACCTACATAGTAAGTTACGTTAGAAAGTATCATTTGTTTTGGGCAACCAAAATTGAAAAATTGGTTGCCCGATTTAAGCAAACAATAATTTACTAGACCTTAACAGCATTGCACCGCTTAGACGGGGGAAAGGTATTACGTTATGAAACTAGTGGTCAAAAAGGTGGTTTTTGATAAATCCAAGATGCCAACCAATCCATTTTACATGGGATGCCCATTTTTTTAACTCTTCATTCAGGATAAATATGGAGATAAATATGGAGTGTAAATTCCTAATTTTAGGATGTTTCAAGTTTTGGTTTTTGAGTAATTGCTAAAAAGGTGGTTTATGAAAAATTCCAGAGGGCAGCCAAGGAATATGACATGGGGTGCCCATTTTTTCGAGGATGGTTGCGGTTGAGGATGTTTCAAGTTTTGGTATGGGAGTAGTGGCCAAATAGGTGTTTTATGAAGAAATTCAACATGGCAGCAAAGACATATGACATGGGGTGCCCATTTCAACTTGTCGGTCACGATAAGGTATGGAGTGTAAATTCCAAATTTCAGCACTTTTCAAGTTCTGGTATAGGAATACTGGTAAAAAATGGCATGTTTTGAAAAAAAAACATGGCACCCAAACCATGTGACATGGGGTGCCCATTTTCAAAACTCGTCCGAGATATTTAAATCAATCCTGAAAATTTGTTTAGAATGTCATGTCATTTAAATGTTATCGTGCTCACAGACAAAAAACAAAAAGAAAATGCAGCTCAAATTAATACGGAAAATCTTGGTTTCCCAGGCGGTAAAAATTGTGCAAATTCTGATTACAGTAATTTGTACATTATGCTTAGCAAGCTGGTTCATTCCTAGCTTGATCCTTATTATTATTCATTCTTACATGCTGAGGCATCCTATCATTGCTAGATGATACACCCTCATGAATATTTTAGAATAATTTCGCAAATTGATTTAATAACCAAGTCAAATCATTCAGTGCAGAATTAATAAACTATTTGCAGAATTTCTTTGAGTTTTTGATGATCGTTGTAAAATACATACTGACCAACTGTGACGGATATTCAAGATGTTTGATTCAAACTTTACAAGAATTTATGACGTTTTTCATATTTCATGATGTTGTAAAACTTATTAACAAAATAGTGAATTTTACGTTTTTTATATTATTACCGATTTAAGCCCCAGGAGTAGGAGTAGAGTAATCGGGGAAACTTAGGTGATGGTAATGCTCTTATGAAACAATGAGTATAAAATTTTGAAGTTGATTTTTTTATGATTACTGTCAATTAATTATCAATCCTATTAAAGATCACGGAATGTATAAATTAAGATTTCCTTGTGGTGATTGTTGCTTGGATGTTGTTCATTTTTGTTGGGCAACACAGTGATTCTGCTGAGCTAGACGTACATGTAGACTAGCGTAACCGAACATCATACTGCTTGTAAAATATGTACAATTTTTGAAAAAATTATTATTTCAATGTCATGTCATCTTTAATTTTTTAATTAATTTTTTTTTTTGAAAATTGTTTCATCATCGCAATATATTATGTCATCCTTAACATTTCCTTTATTTTTATTATATCTGTATACAGTATCTTTGTTGTTAAAGTTTTTGATGCAATGGTGTTATTTTAAGCCGGCAACCAGCGTAAAATCCAACTATAATGATTTTTGTGCAGACTAAAATTAATCTCACAGGACCTTTGAAATTCGTAGGCCTTTATTTCTCACAGATACATAAGTTTAACCCTTTTATAAGTTTGAGCATTTTTCAGTCTGTAACTTGTATTTATGGTAATTATTTTTTAAGGTAATTCTCTATGGTTGTTGTCAATGATACAAGCAAATCAACCGTTAGCATCCGTATAGATCTATTATAATTTTTAGGTACAGAAATGGCACAGCCCATCCTTCCCCTGCACTGAATTCCTCCGCCTGAAATTTCCATTTCATAATAACATCAATGTTAATGTAAAGAGAACTGAATATTGAAAGGGGTATTAAGTAATAAGTATAAAAATAAGCAAAAAATAAATAGATAAAAATTCTTGGTATGACAACAATCTTGATTACTGGCAGATGATGTTGTTTCTGTCAGTCCTTCTTCTGTCCTTATCTCTTGTCCATGATGTTATCCGTCCCCTTCACTTTCATTCAGATCCCTATATTCCTTGTCAAAGCCTCTGTGGTACGTCTAATTACAATGTACATCCTAGTGTAAATTATACCAATCTCCAATATCTTGTCTATGCAAGATGTGACCTTTAAAGTTTGTGGCGGAGAAAAATTATGAACATGCGCCACCATATGCCCTTCACTTTCTCAGCAGTTTTCGCTGCTTGAAAAGCATCGATTTTATAATTTCCAAAAATATGCGACCTTTTTGAAAATGCGGATATACTATATTTTATTTTAGTGATTAGTTGTAAAACTACTGTAGCACAAATTGGAAGTCTACTGTACAATAGCATTGATTGTTGCATTGATAAATTGTAAAACAATTATTAAATAATATTAATTTTTATAATCATTCCCTCAATATCCACTGGTCCAAAAGCAACCCATTTGAATATAAAAACAACTCCATAATGCTAACAGTTTTTGAGACCTATAGTATAAATTGCATCCAGAATAATCCGCTCAAAGAATTGCATACACATAAATTGAGTATTGAGAAATATTGACAATATTATTCATGAAATTTTGTTTGATTTCATAAAACACCTTCTAATACAACAGTCCGTGTTATAAAGACCATCTTGAGTTACCTTACTGAGGCCCAACTCTATAATTTCAACAAGCCATGTGATTATTCGTTTTATGGTAAACATACAATTATTATTATCGAAGCTGTAATTTTGCTAAATGAAGTCTGTCGGCATATGTAATTCAAGAAATAACATAGAGGAATCAGATTAGGTATTTCAGTGCTATAATTATCATTACCTATTTCAGCTGAGCCTTTATAGCAAGTCCCATCTTTTTATGCATTCATGATCATACACCTATTAAAATGAGTCAATTTCAACTTTGACCTTTTCAGGTGAGGATAAAGAGAGTGTTTAAATTCAGAGAGCTGAGGCCAGAACCCTTCTGTCAGTGACTATGATAATCATAAGGTTGTAAAACAACAATAATATTATACAGTTTTCTATCTGATTTAGAAGTGGCTATAAATAATAATGATTTGTCGTATAGTAACTTTCAATTGGTCATAAAATCATGCGTTAAATTTAATGAATCTTGATGAGTATTCTTTACAAAAATTAATTCTATTATTTATTTAAATTAAAATACAGATAAAAATGGTTAAAATTGATTAATCGTTTTTGCTATTTTGTACAGTTTGCAAGACGGTCAGAATTTTATTAAACACTTCCTAGTTTAATACAATAAATTATGTAAATGTTTTTAGCCCTTATGAACAGAACACAAGTTAAGTCTCCCAAACCCGACCACCTTTTAAACCATTCATTTTCAGGGTGGGTTTAGAAGGGAGTTCAGCCAGCATGCGCCCTTCCTTTTGTCTAAGTGCATATTATGCCCTCTTTAAAAATTTTCACCAAAAAAAGCATGTTGTAAACCATGCAGCATATGCAAATAACCTTTACATTGCTTGTCAAATTTAAAATCGATGACATGCCCATTCAGGTCGGAAATAGTGTGTTCCATCCCCATCACTCTTTCACTTTCATATAGTTCTGGATCCATTCCTGATTTGTCGGGTTATCTATACTGTAAGTTCGTAGTTAATTATTTGAGATGTTTTTTTTTTTTACTAGATTGAGATTATCTTTTTACAGTATTAACATTCCATTATCTCCTCTTGTCACCATCCTTCCCTGATATCAGTACTACTCCCGCTAAAGACAAATAAAAATTATTTCTGTCGCACCTTTATTGCTATCACACTCTATGTTTGATTAAATTTGTTCATGATGTATAAAGTGCAAACTTACACAATAACAAGAATAATGTGAATACAAATGTAGGCATACTTTATTTTCAAATGAAAATGAAAAAATAAAAGAAGAATTTGTTACTGTATTTCAGCCCCATATATATACAAAGTTAATGTACTTGTGATCAATTAAATTTATTATTAAGACTAGGTCAAACATAAACAAATTTATTGACAGTCAGAAAGACTTGTACCTAGTTTTTAGGAAATGATGATAATAAAATTATAAAGATAGAAGATACAGTACATTAACATTGGATCTATGTCACACATACAGTCGGCATTGCATATCGCGACCGAAATGCTTTCGATTCAGAGATCGACCAAAATAACAGTGCGACCAAAATGATCGGATATCACATAGACCTATCCCCACTATACATACATAAAAATTCTTCTTCGCGATAGACTCCTTGCTTGTATTGTTGGAATATTGGATTTTGAGCATTGTGGCCAGTGACCTGTAACAAGTCTTCATCTTGCTTCATTTAGAATTCCATCAGCACTGTGAGTACACAGCATCAAACCAATAGCTTTCTACACACTGAATTTTTCATAGCAAAGACATCGCCCATCGCCTTCAGATCTTTCTCCACATGCTTGTCAAAGAAGCCTTATTATAACAGTTGGTCATTAGTGTTTATCAGCTAATTTTTATTTTTGTGATTAAACATATTTTACCCAAAGTGGGCAAAAAATAACAACTTTAAACATGATTTTGAAGTAACGTGATATTTATAATTCATCAACAGAAATTACTGTAAAAATTGTATACCATTAATAGAACTAAAATACAATTTGAAAAAAAAAATTATGCATTGGCTGGCAGCCATACTCTGCTTAACCCTTTCACTGCGTGCCCCCGGTACTACCGGGGATAATAAAATGTCGTTAAACGGCCTTCCCCCGGTACTACCGGGAGTATGATAAATCGTTATTTTAAGGTACTTGTCTATTGCTAAACATGCCCTCTTTAGTTTTTATACTATCCACGACAAATTTCCAATTTAAAAATAAAATGCATTTCCCAGAATATGCGCCCTCTATAGTTTTTATAAAAAATTTATGTTTTTTCATGATTTTACCGAAAAAGTGTATTTGTGCCTATTTTGTTATAAAATTACGAAAATCGTTCAAACTTTTGATATTTATAGTGTCTGCATTATAATCCAGTGTAAAAAATGTATCCAATAAACATTTCTTTGAGAAAAGTAGTTTTTTCACAGATTTTTATGAAAATTGAATAAAATTGGATGCCATGATGTCATGTGACGTCATCGTTACGCAAATTACCATTTTTCCCCTCCCACAATAGACCAACACCTTGCCTACCCTAACACACAAAAATAATTTTGTATATAAAAAGTATAAAAATGCAACATAAGAATAGAATGTTATTTTTTGGATGGATCCTGAATCTGCTAGCTTTGCTTCTTTGACAAGTCTAAATCAAGTAACCAAGGCGAGCCTGGTGCGAGTGCGTGTCATGTGCAAAAACGGCTTTACTGTGGAGGGAGTAGCCTGGGCAACACCCGTCCGGATACGATCTACAGCCTATTACCTTAGTAACAGGAAATTATCAAAGAAATCATCTAGATCTAGCCTAAAAGAGTTCGATAATAATTATTTTTTTCCTTTTTATTAAAAATAAGAAATAATAAACGGGTAAATTATGAGAGTGGCATTTTGCTCAGTTGGTTTAGACTCACTGGTCCCCGGTTCAATCGAACACCATACCACTCTTCTTGTTTTATCGGCTGGAGGGTCGAAATACAAGTTAATAGCTCACCGCCTTTCGGATGAGACGTTAAGCTATTGGTCTCATGTACATTATAAAGAGTAGGCGATTGTCTCCCGGTGTACCCAATTACCACCAGAAATACCCCACTGGAAATAAGTCCATTTCAGATTTTTGTGGGCTATCCTTTTGTGTTCCACAACACCGGCTACATTAAAAATAAATGTTTAAGGAAATTTGATTTTTTTTTTGGGTGGAATTTGGTTGTATTTATTAAGTAATGGATCTTAGTTGGTTATAGTTTGAAAATTTAGATGGCATTTGAATGGAAATTTAGCCCATGTGCAAATTTCATTCCAGGTTACATGTCAACCGCGTTACCCAATCCAGCCAACTATCACTTGACAACACAATAGTAGAGTCATTTTCATAAGATCCGTGACTAATTTTAGCATACCTTTTTTTCTCGACGGATTTTGCAAGATGGAC
>JAOTQE010025301.1:0-10509 GCA_025631205.1 Nesometra sesokonis | reverse complement strand
CGAGATTTTAACAGGATGTTGCATTCACACGCGCTATAAAATGTAACAGTTTGTTACATTTTGTTACATTTGGTAAGGTTTTTGTACATGTGAATCGGGTATTAGAGACTCTCTGTTCACCAATTTTGAACACCAGGGAAAATTTTCATTTCTAAATATTGATTAGCAATAATTGCTGATACATTGTAATGCTATATGAATATAAGGTTTAATATGATTATGTTATGTCCTTATTCTAAATTTTTGTTTTGTCCTTTCCGAAGATGTGTTTATCTTTTCCGCATTTGTGTTTGTCCTTCCCAAAGTTACACATGTGCTTGTCTCTTCCACAGGCCCGTACCTAGGGGTTTTTAGATGTTCGGGCAAACCCCCTGTTTCAGCGAAGACTCTCTTTCCAACGAACCTCCTTTAAATTTAACAAAAGATGATTAATTTTGTCTTTAGCATTACAAAAGAGGATAAATTTTGCTTCGTCGAACTGTTTTATTTGAAGTTGTGTTGTATTTATGTATGCTTATACTTATTTGTGGCCTGTACATGCTTTCAAAAGAGTCTAAAGGGACTTCTCCACGACCCCACAAGGATTTTTATTGAAATAAAAATAAATTTGAAAAAATTGACCATTTTTAAATTTCTGCCTATTGTGAACCATATTTGATCTGTTCCATTCATAATCATTTCAATTAAAATCCTTGATGTTCATCAGAAATAACTAAAAGCAAAATTTAAAATTATATGACTGAAATATTTCCATACAGGTCATTGCACTATACAACCAAGCTGAGTTTAAAGTTGGGTACAGTTATAAACCAATCCACAATCAACATTTTAGTAATACCATAGCAGGCTTATTAATAGTAACTGACATTTATCAGTTTCATTAGGTCAATATTTTAGGCAAGGGAATTTTTCATAGTGCAGTGTTCTATACATTGAATATATATGACTTTAATTGTCTGCTATAGAAATTAAATGGAACATTTAAACATTTAGAATCTTAGTAAAAGTTGAGATATGTTTTGATTATTCTGAGTTAATATTTTGCATTGGCGTAGAATCCCTTATCAGCAGTGGTGCAGCCAGGAATTTCCGACAACAGGGCAATACCCCCTGTAGTGAGGGGACCCCCGGCAGGTAGGGCAAGGTTGAGGTGGGCATGTTCCCGGTTATCAGTTTGATAAGCAAAAAAAAAAGAAAAAAAAAGCGCTATTTCCTGTATTTTGCATGCCTTTTTGGGCCATTTGGTATTTGGGCTCAATTGGACCTTCATATTTACTCTACACATCCCCAACGAAACCTAAAATTTGAGGAGGGGAGGTCCCCAACAGCAGGGCTGTAGCACCGCCACTACTTACCGAAACAAAATATTGCACTGGGCAACCTTCATTTGCCCGGAATACACTGTTTTAATTATCTGAAACTTTTTAAGAGAGTATTTTAATCATCATACCTTCATCATCAGAACCACCACCACCATCATTATCATCATCATCATCATCCCATTTGTCAGTCACTTAATTTGGGGAGGGTCGGGAAAGGAGAGAATGGATTGCCTCATCCTCTTCCATCCATCCGGTGCTATCTGCCAACTGCGTCTATGTCAACTAATCTTCCATCTTGTCTAATCATATATCTCTTCCCATCGTCTTACATGCTGTACCATTTCACTGCCTTCTTCGATTTTATCATCCAAATTTCACCTTTGGAAAGATAAAAAAATATACTGTAAATAAATCAAGCCTATTTTTCAAGATTTTAGGTCGGTTGGGCCTAGTCAAAGATATTTTCTAGGCCTTATTGAGGCTACAGGAACTTCCCATCAAGTTTTCACTTTTCCACCAGGGACTGACATTGAATTACTTGAGTAACACAGACAGGAAGCCCAGTCTTTAGAAAGTGTCTATTGAATTCTAGACTTCTATCTAGTCTACTGTTTGTACTAATGAATTATTGAATTGGGCGGCTGTAGGAGACAGAAGCCTTAGGATTGGAGGGTCGGCAATTAATAGCTCAGTCTTTTGGATGAGACATTAAGCTGTTGATCCGTGTACAACATGGCACATGTCCACATTTAAAGAACATAGTACACTCTTCTGAATTACCACCAAAAAGATCCCACCAGAAGTAGTCCTCGGACATTTGTTGGTTGTCCTTGGTGTTTCATAGCACCGAATAAATAAAATCAAATTCAAAAGTATCTATGTTTATTATTCTTAGTTTTGAAAGTGTGTATATTTGTTTTCTGTGTTATTCTAATCATAGTGTTAATAATTTCATCAGTATTGGTAACTGATCCGTAAGTGTTGCATGTAAATTCCCATCTCCAAACTAAAGTTAGCTATCAAAAGTCCGAACAACCTGGAAAATTAAATTATCAATTTGAAGTCCCAAAAGATTTAAATTAAGGCTAGGCGTTGATAAACATGACATTTTTTAAACCATCTAAATAACCAACCAAATTAACTTGCCTTATGGGTTATCTGTCTTGAATGCGTTATTGTTCATAAAAGTGTAAAAATCAACTTGTTTCCTGTCAATAAAAAGCAGAAGTATATAGGTGACAAATTTAGTGCCAGTAATTGATTGTTTATTATTTTTACAAAACTAAAGTTCACAAAGAAGGTGTTAAATAAACTGTTTATTCAACTGTTTTAGAAATTTGGTATTGATCATTGCTCACATGTTATAAGCAAGGCTGTAACCATGTATACATGAATTTCAGTGACATTTATTAACTAATAGTAGATATTTATTAAAAATATACTATTTCGCCACAAAAATATTCAAATCACATTTGACCTTAATTAATGGTAATATATATCTAGGGTCTGAGGCGATCTAACGAATGCTGGCATATTGCTGCCATTGAATGGGATGTACCCTCTCACACTAAAGATCATATTCGCAAACTACCGCAGTATTTAATTTTTATAGTCCAGTGTGAAATGGGCTTTAGAAAACCCAGAATATACCATTTAGAAAGGTTCTACCAACTTAAAAGGGGGTTTTTCACTAAGTAGCAAATTCATTCACATCTCCCAAATTACTCCTACAGAAAACATTTTTTTTTCAATTTTTTGAAAGAAAATCGATACAAATAAAAGCTAATATTGACGTTTGCTAAACTTAAACTGTCCTTGAGAACCAAACAAAATGGATTGTCCATCCGAAAAGTTATCACTTTTGAGAGTTTGACTATAGGCAAAGCCTACATGACAAGATAATTGTATTTTTGTTTTGATGACCTGATTTAGAACTAAATTAGGTCAAATGAAATGAAAGTCTTGAGAGAATATCATAGTACAGGTTGATATATGACATAGTCACTCACCTGGAATGCAAACTATAATGACACCTGACATCCCCAGGGGCCACTACAATCCAATGTTACACATCATTGGTTTTGTCTACTCTTATGCATAGGCTTACAACAATCTTTTGTGAGATGACAGATGTGTTTTCATATTGTCAGGGTATCCCCAGTGTATCCTTGTGCATATCTGTAAGCAAAGTACTATACAAATGCAGTAATGCATTACTGTAGCTATGTTAAAAATAGTGATGAGTGATCTACAATTTGATGGGTGGGTTGGTATTGTATTTTACTGTCAATGCAGTTGTCATGCATATCATGATCTGCCACCTGGTATTCCCAGGGGCCATTAAATCCAATGTTATGCATCAGTGATCCCATCTTTAAATATGAATACTGATGATGCAGTTGGTTAATGTAGAAAGTTGACATTGATTAGTTTACTGATGATACTGTATTATGACAATGATGACAGTAAATAGGTAAGCTAATGGTTTGAGTTTACTATTTGTTTCATTAAAATTTTAGATAAGAATAAGGCCAATAAAAATATACACTTGTTCAGCATAACTGCTGCCTCTGAATTTCTAGCCAGGTAAATGTATGCTTTTGTAAGTTTAGGTTTAGTTACCTTATTGATGAAATCCATATTTAAGTTTGCATCATCGTGCCAGCATGAGGCAGACGAGGCAGTCGCCTCATCTGAAATTTTCAGTCCAACACCCACCCTCACACCTACCCTCCTGACCGGGGACCACGCACCCCAAGCCACCAGCCTTGCCTCGTCTGTTTTTTAACTCTGGCTATGGCCCTGATTATTAGGTATTTATGAATTCAGTTTTGTATGGAAATTATAAAAGGTTATCGTAAAAATAAAGTCGTTGATCCAATGGTTAAAAATGATACAAATCTATGGCGATGACCATATAAAAAAATACTAAAATAATTAAAAAAATTATAAAAAAAAACCACCCTCCTCCTCTAAAACTTATTCATGTGCTGACGCTTAACATGTACAATTTTCTATTTGGTCTAACTGTGGTTTTCCTTCATTTGTTACAAACAGAATCCCGACCTTCATGCTAAACTTGACACCCTTTAAACTCAGTAATCATAAAATTGAGTACAATTATTTTAGAGTTACTCATCAATACTTAGAAAAAGATGTATGAGATTAGGGAATCTACAGTTGCCAAACGATAGACTGGTAAGCCAGCTTTTCCTGTGAATACCATCAAAAGGTATGGAAGGAGACAAAAAACCATTGTGGATGCAAACAATAAATAAGGACTTAGATTTAAGGGGAACTTCAGGATTAAAATATTTATGGATACACCTATAGAACAATTTTACAACAATTAGACAACAAGATAATGATTGAAAACACTTTCCAAATTAGGTCTTAAATCAAAAAGTTGGCATTAAAAATTATCCATCCTAATGTTAATTTGTCAGATCTTTCCAATTGTGTGAGCCATATTTATAATGAGTTTTTTTTATTTTTTTTTCAAGAACCTTCCTTTCAAGATTTATGATTTTTGTATTCTTTAACACTCAGGGATGTAATTATGCTGGGTGGAGGTGGGCAGGGCCAACCACCCTAAACATTTTTCACCCGCCCTAAAGCCTAATTGAAGGCCTTCCACCCAGTCAAATTTTAACCTGCCACCCACCCTAAGCCCTTAAAAAAGGTACAAATACTGTTTTTAATCTTTTTACCACCCACCCTTACATTATTTCCACCCACCCTTGGATTTTTATAGCTACATCCCTGAACACTGTAATTTCGTCGTAGACCCACTTTTGATTTGGAACTCACTTTGCAACATGATTTTCGGCATTGTCTCATGGTCCAAATGTGAAATTTTATCTGTTAAATCACAACTAATTGTTCCATAGATCCATCTGTAAAATTACAGTATAATCCCAAAGTGCCCACTATAGAGGCATGGAATCTTCATTAGTAAGGATATAAACACTAAATTTACAAATGAAAATTAAGCTAACAGATGATATGGTATAATGGTTCATCATATTTGGAACATGGTTCCTGTTTGTTTGCGAGAGACGGAGTCGGTACCTATTTTTAAACGTCATCTTAAGACTTTTTTGTTCAATGCTTAGATCTTTTGTGTGTGTATATTATTGTCAGTATTTACATTTGCTCACATGAATATTAAGGTAAGTGTGAGGCGCTGTGTTCTTTGTAGAACGCCATATAAATGTGAGGTGTCACCACAAAATTGGGTTGTGTTGTACATAAAACCAAAATTGAGTTATTTTTGTATTTAGATAGAAGAGTTTATAAGCTTTAAATTTGTTTTTAAATGAGGTTCATAGCTTCAGTATAACCAGAGAAAAATCATTTTAAAACATAGGTGGATGAAAACACACTTTGGAGAAAATGGACTTTAAAGATAAACAACTGTTGACTTCCTGTATGTTTTTTTATTGATTTTAAAAAATAGTCTTATAAAATGTAGTTCAAAAACATGTTTATTGTAAATAAACAGGAGGTTTGTAATCATAAAATTCAATTACTAGACTTAACAAAACAACAGAAATCTAATTTTTGTGAAATTATGACTTTTTGACTATTTATGTGAATATCTCAAAATAACCTGCCGTACAAACAACACGACTCATTTTGTCACGACACCTCACAAATACTCTATAATAATAATACCATACTATCACAACCAAGTAAATCTTTAGATAGAAATTAAGTATATTATAATACCACAAAATGAAGTGTTTCTGTACGAATATATTGTGCATTCAAAATAAGATTCTATATATAACAGTAGAATTGTTTTTAGGTATCTAGTGCAAAATGAAATGTATCCTTTGATGTGCATTACCTGAAGGAATAGCAATTCACAATTTACTCTAAGAATACTGTAATTTAAGATTTACTGCATTCTATCTTCCCTCCCATAAGAATTGAATACTTCTATATTTCACCATGAGAGGTCTTACCACAAATTGAGTCTAATGGTTGGAAAATCAAAAATGTAATCATGTTAGTACATTCCATAAAACAATATATTGTATAAACTTTAAATGACATTAGTAGGGTAAATAGATCCGATATGAGCATTGAATTTTTTTAATGTATGAAAATATGGGTTTTATGAAATCATTCTCTAATAGAGTCATCTAAAAATAGACAAAGAAAATATGCATTTAAACCTATCTAAAATTATATTATAAAATGAAATGTAATAACCATTTTCAAAATTAATCAAAACAAATTTTATTACAAATATGATATCCATACCTCCCAACCCTACCATTTTGGCGGTAGGCTACCGCTTTTTCAACTTTCTTACCGCCTACCGCTTTTGCATGAAAATCCTACCGCTTTTTGAAATTCAGTAAAAAAAATAGAAATATACACAATGAAAACTGGGCAATGCATAAAAAAAACCAAAAATATTTCACGAATCGGCACTAAAAGCAAGCATATTTAGCCTAAGTACCCCCCAATAATGGAAATCGGGGCGAAATGACCCTTTTTTTTGCTCATAAAAGACAAAGATACTGGTGCATTTGCGTTCAACCAGCTTGGCGACGGCGAGATGGCCTACCACTTTCGCAAGTACAAATGTTGGCAGATACGGATTTCAGACATTTTGGTGATTTTCTTAGTTTGACATCACAGATTTTGTAGTCTATCCTTAAAAACAAAACTAATATACCTAATAGCGTTTTTTAAATAAATTTATAATATTTTCATATATGTTTCTCTAACAGCAATTAAATCTAATTTGAAACATCATAATTATGTAAAATTTCATTGTAAATTTTACAAAATCTAGTATCATATGTTATAAATTCCAATGTTTTCTTGCAAAATAAGTGCTAATTGTAAGGAAAACACATACAATATAAATTTTTTGTCCTCTCAAATCTATTTGATCTGATAATATGTCTCTTTATAGTGTCTAAACAATCTTTTCGAAATTTGTATCTATAATTGTACAAGACCCTTGAGAAATAGCCTTCATAAAGTTATCTTGCTGTAAGAACCGAAGGGAACATAACATTGTTTAATTGCCTTCTCAAAATGATGTAATTGGATTGATAACACTTTTATAAAGCAATAACATATGATGACAACAAAGCTCTCATGTTATGTTTTTTATTTTGCTTTTATTAAACATCACAATATAAATATGTTATATCGTAAGTGACATGGATCATTCCATCCAAAACGATTACTGCTTACTCAATTGTACACATAAGCCGCAATCACACTGGATTTAAACAGGAGGCAGATTAAACTAGCTTGGTTAGTTTTACTTTTTAGATTTCACTCCGGAAAACTAATCGGCAGACGGTTGGTTCTACAGAGCGAGATTTCCTAGGTTGTCTGCACGGGACTTTTTCCAGTCAAATTAACTGAAAAGTCTGTTAGTTTAACCAAAGTAAGTCCAATGTGAATGAGAATAAAGTAAACAAGCAAAGTGTTAGTTCCTGCACTAGCAGGAAGCCACTCTATCTCAGCAGCATAATCAGGTGGTTTTTTAGGTAATACAATGCCCAGATCAATCTGAGCTAGACCATATTTTGAGACTGAATATAGAAAATATGAGAGTTTTTATACTGTCAGATTTAGAACCTCTTTTACACAGAACTGTAAAACGGGAATATTTCGGTAATTCAAGAATGCTGGCTTTAGTATGAAAGCGTACTTTGCCTTCAATGCTGGTACAGTGCCAGCATTCGTTAGACTGCCTTACACCCTAGACATATTATCGTTATATTGCCGTTACTGGTTTAAGTCGGAGGGTCCACTGTATAATGCCGGCTTACGCGGTAAAGCAATAGTAAACTAAGGTCAAAGTTGAAAGTATTGGTAAAAACAGAACCTCCTATAATTAAGACTGTCATTTTTACGCCTTCCCACTGGTCCCTTTTCCACAGGAAATATATATATTACCGGAATTTGATGTGTGTGAAATGGTTTAGACTGGCAATAATGCCAGCATGGGTATGCTAACATTGCAGTATTTTCTGTGTGAAAGGGACTTAGGATGGATCTGAGTCTAAGGTGTAGGAAATTTAGGTCTAGTGATTAGCAGTCTATTATTTCACAAATTAGGAATACCCTAGTTCAGTGGCATCTACTGGCTTTTACATTCGGACAAGAATTTCTAGAGGTTCTGATCTTTGTTAAATGTAGCACTTCAGCTTTGACAATCAGTTTTAAAGTTTGCTAAAATTGCCCAGCTATAAAGATAAAGGTGGATAATGATAACAAATACATTTGATTTTTTCAAAGATTGGCCTGGAGACTACAGGCATTAATGTAGTCTGCTTTTAGGTATTTTTATCCCAATGACCACCTAATGAAACTCACATCTGCATCGGCATCAAACCCATGGAGGACCTAGTCATTGTTGGGTTCAACATTGTCTGAAAATTTGAAGTAAATCAGCCCAATAGTTTTTGAGATATTTATAATATAGACAGACACACATCCAGACGGAGCCCATTTCAATACTCTCTTCCCTTTCAGTAGAATGAGGATAATGAAGAGAGGAAGTGTTCTCATTATAAAGTTCAACTTAAATAACTTGAAAGGCCAAAGAGCATGTAATTAAACATTTGATCTCATGATAGTTTTTTTTTCAGGAAGCCTTCTGCTGTTTATACATATTTGTTCACAGGATAAGCTAGAAATCTGTGACATTATATAGGAAATATGTGCCACGATAATGTCATCAGTTAAGGGTCTCTTGCTAATTTCTAGTAAATTAAATGACTGTAAAACCCTTCTTTTTGCACCCCTTTATCTTCATTAATTTAATGATTAAATTAGCCTTCCCAAGAGAAAACCTCTGGGGAGTCTTTTGTTTTCACCCTTTTTTTTCCATAGCTACCTGCAGTGGCAGCTGTTGTACAAGTACAGAATAATGGTCTCCGATAGTTCCTTTCTGCAGGATTGTTTTGGAGTCTTCAAGAATTTTGGATCATCTCCCGGGCTCCCGGAATTATCAAATTTTCTCCTGGAATTTAGTTTTCTCCAGGAAATTATCCAGGTTTTGTAAAAGTTTCACAAGTAGAGCATAAATTGGTACATTTATTTCAAAATATTGGTTGAAAGTAAGCAAATATGAAGTTACATTTTAGCAGTGACAATACATATTATATTATTTCATAACATACAAGGTGTGGATTTTATAAATAAGGATATTTGTACACACATTTCAGGAAGGGTAGACATTACAAACAGTGGTAGTACAACCATGAATAAATCTCCAGGAATTCTGTTTTTCCAACTTGGGATCTCTGGTCTCCCAAGATGCTTAGTATGAGCGTCTATGGGCATGTACCTAGTTTGAAAAAATTAATTGTGTTTTTTAACTTTTATTAAAAAGCACATGTTTTTTTTAGAAATGGGTCCAAAAATTAAAACATGGTTAAAAATGCATTTTTAAAATAACAGTTTTAACCCTCATTTGTTATAATGTTGGTGTTAAAAAACAGGGATTTTGCAGTTCACTTTTCAGCCGCAATGCGATACTGTTCAGTCATGACCTGTCATTGACACAAATTAATATTTGGTAACAAATTCTTTAGTGGTTCGGGCCTGTAACAATTCTATACGAAATGTAGATAGATGAATTTGCTGCTTGGAAAAGGAAGAAGAAAAGAATAGTGAATACCGTTATAATATTATAAAGCATCACCGAAGTGGTTTTCATGAATTAGGTGTGTTATTTACTTGCAACTACACAAAATATTACTAAACAAAATCAAGTGTCTTCGCAGGCAATATACCATGGCAAAGGACAACACCTGATTGAATCGAGAGAGAATAACCTGTCCCAAAATGATTTTCTGGATGATAATTTGGCCCTCGTCATGCTTTGTACGATCACCATTGTGGGCATGGCAGACCAGTATGTGGAAGATTGGGGCCGAGTGGTTAAGGCAGGGAACTGTGAGCCATAGCAATAACAACAGCATGGGTTCGAGGGCCGCTCGTACCATAGTTCTGGTGGTGAAACAAGTATTCTCAGATAAAGACTATAAACCGTAGGCCCAGTGTACACATACGACTCATGTGCACTATAAAGAACCCAGTACATCTTTCGAGATGACTAGGGGGTTACACCGGTGTACTGGTCCATACACAATCCCTGTCGTGGACAGAAGTATCGGCGCTGAGTAGCAGCTGCCAGGAC
>JAOTQE010025290.1:0-10509 GCA_025631205.1 Nesometra sesokonis | reverse complement strand
TTATTATCAAATAAACATGGCTACTTTACACTATATAAAAACATCAGAAACTAACAATTTTGGTTAAAACACACAATAGAATTTTTCTATATATTTTTTAAAAGACCGTTGATTTCTCACAATTTATTTAAAATACCCCCGCTTTCAGACAATTTGTATGTAAAAGAATAGGGATTCTGTCTTGTAATTTGATCTATCCCCCACTTAGCAATTTTTGTTTAATAATTATGATAGGTAAAATGAATCGTAAAAATTCAGAAACAGGGCTGAAAATAATTTTTATGATAAACAAAAACATAAGGAAGATATTTTGGGTGAACCTGCCCTTTAATGATTTATGTGTAAAATTAGCTTAAGTTAACTATTACATCACCATCTATAGTTAGCTCCAATGATAAATCGTGACGCTTTGTTCCCGCATATCGATTTTTAAGAAGAGATTAATTGCTCATTTACAACGCCATGTTTACCATTATTTGCGGTGTAAAACACGATCCGATGAAAGCAACAGTGACATATATAGCTTTGTGTGTTTTGTGAATAGCCATTAATGCAAGTAGCCCTAAAATTGACTATCATCATTGTGTTTTAGAAATACAAATAATTTAATTATTGTACAGTGTACCCTAATTCTAATTAAACCATTACCTCCATGTCTTCTCATTCAATGTAATTAATATTGGCCAACTTCCTTTAAGTATAACATTACCCAATTTTGACTCTAAAAGCACTTGGGCCAGGCCCAGGGGCATATCCAGGATTTTTGTAGGCAAAGATGTGCTTAATAGACTGAGGGCAGTTCACACTCACCGTCCCGGTAGACCATTGTTGACGATGAGAAAATCATAATTTTAACCACCGAACAACTGAATTTGAACATGCATCAGTATAGGTACCACGAGAGGCCGATCTGTGAAAATTGCTTAGTAGGATTGAGCTCCCATGCCTGGAAATTATGTTTTTCAAAGTGTCACAATTCAACGCGACCCTAGCCCCACCTCCAGCGAAAAGATTGATATACAGTATACTGCCTTCAGACGCTATGAAAATTGTGTAATTAAATTAATTTAAAAGTGTAACATTAAACGTAGCTCACATTATGTGATGATTTCCGTCCATAGTTTTCTAATATTTACATGTTTCATGGTTTACCTGTGCAGGCAAATTACAAAGTTTAAAGACAAGTCAAGAGACGCAAAAATACATAAATATTTGAGTGCTCACGATTTAAGGTTTAATTGTAGGATGTTTTGATCCTTGGAATTGGAGTACACTGCTATAGCAAACTAATAAACTAATTTAACATTTTTATAAGTAAAAAAAAAAACAATCAGGTAATTAAAAAAAAACGATCAAAAATATGCAGATTGATAGTTCTATAGTTTAAAGATGTATTGTCACCCGAAAATATGGTAGGCATATTTAATAAAAAATTACATTAGATGGATTTTAAAAATATTTAGCCCTATTTTGTCATGTTATATGCTCAAAATCCCAAAAGGCCTGAAGCCTCTATAATTTTTGATCATTTTTAATGTAAAATCCACGTGCTAACTTCTATTCTCAAGTTCATAACTTTTATTTTACCTTAATATGAGCAAGTTAATTTCCAAATTAATATTTATAATTTTCTGGTCATTTTATAGTGACAATGCACCTTTAAAGCAAGGAAAATGAATATCAATAATATGTGGGCTGGTGCGGATGCAGGGTTTGGTGGTTGGGTATGTGGAAGTCCAAGGGACGGAACAATCACGAACATTTTATTCCTCGTTATATAAGGCAGAGGTCGCCAGAGGGCGCGCTATTGATCATGAATATTAATTAAAAAGTATTTGCGTCAATATTATTGTAACTTCGTGCAAGCTGTAGATACTTTGGCCTATAGCCTATTGGCTTGGAGGCGACTTTTGCCTTATCAACGAAGCATACAAATTTCACGTGTGGCTGAAAGTTTGAAAAAGGTTAAAAATATTTACCTGATGCCCGAACGCATTGACTTTTCGGCATTTTTTTTTTCTGACAATTGGTCTAAGTGATTGTAATTTATTTTACAATACATTTTTTTCTTAACATAATTTAGGGACTGCATTCCTGCATCGCCCCTTTTTGGTATGCATGCACCATTAATTTATAAGAAATAGCCAAATGATAATTATTTGGTCAATGAGGCAAAAAGTGTTATTCTCGCGTAACAAAATTGCAGTTAAAGAGACGTAAAACGTCCACAGTGTTTGGCCTTTTTGTGTCACTGTTGATTTAATACATTTTATGATTTTATTTATATGTTAAATGAACTTTATCTTAGTTTTTTTTTAAAGAACTCGGAAATATAAATTAGCATATTGTATAATATTATGAAACATTATGCAAATTATAAATGCTTCTAACTTTTTAAATTAAGCGGTGCAAAATTGGAGGTAAATATTGAGGATACGTAAAATATTTTGGATTATTTTTAAGTGATAAGACAGTAAAATCCAGATAGTATCAAATTTATTTGACAACAAAAAACCTTGATGATATATGGTAATTGTCTGACATCATCATGACCATATATAGGCATATCAAAGTTTTTTGTCAAAAATAATTATAGTCTGGATTGAGCTTTATCGTGCAATCCCAATAATAAAAGCAATGAACACCAGAGGCATGCTGAAACCAAATTAAAAATAAAAAGAAAAGTATTATATGGTAAGCGGCAGTATGCGTTACCACAGTCGTTTCCTGTGAATCCACTCGGACAAATACATGGTCCATTTGGATTTTCTGTATCGCAGGTTCCTTCATTTTGACACAGCCTTGTAGCACACGGATCAGGGTTACCGATTTCTACGGTTAGCAGTAAATAAAATCAAACAAGTTATACATTATTATGAACTTAAAGAAAATAAACAAAGTATAATTATTGTGATTAAATCTTTATAGAGAAAATCTGCTTTGATAAAAGATGATTGATCGTCAGATTGGAGGCTTTTCATATGTTTTGGCTGGTGAAAAATTAATATGTAGCTTTCTCTCGCTACTTTTTTTTGTAAACGTTCCAGTTTAACACCTTGAAATTTTTCACAGTTGATCTGTATTTTACGACGATCATCAACAATTATAGGTAGAAATTTTATATATTTTTAACACATTTAGGATTGAAGTGTGACGTGTCCGTTTTCGCAATCGTATTTAAATTTGCAAAATGTCACTATTAAAGAGTATGCCCTATATAAAATTACAGAGCCAAACAAACGCCAAAAGAGCATTCACCATATCTTTGTCTAGTTCATAATAACCGCACCATCTAGGGGCAGTATGTATCCTACTGTACCCTTTCAATTCTTAATAAGTATACAATATTGAAAGCATTTGAGGGGGATACCGAAAAATATTGTACGAGCCGTGGCAAAATATTGAACGAGTCGAAGACGAGTTCAATATTCTGCCACACCGAAAATAAGCATTAAATATATTTATTATTTAATAAAGCTTTCTTTTAAGTTCTACCGATTATTCAGGGTTTAGCCTAGGCCTGCCGCAGGCGACCAAAAAGGATACCCTAGGCATAGCTAGACTACGTCTTCAAAATTAAAATCCATGCCCTTCTCTCGTCGTGAAAAAGATTAACAGCAACTCTTGTAGATTTCTATTTTAGTTAGTAATTCTTTATAATCAACAATAGTGAATTGTGCGAAACGTTGGCTATTAACAGGAGGCCTAGCTCTTGTGCGTTTGCGCGATTACAGAATTTAAAACAATTTTCCCGCTTGAGGAAGTGACGTCATTGGCTAATATTGAACTACGCGCGGTTCAAAACGGCATAATTGAATAATAGTTTTAAATAGCGAGTTAGTTACCTTCTTTGCAATCTGTTCCCTGATATCCGACTGCACATTGACAAATGTAGAAAGATTCACCATCAGCTACCGGTACGTCGTAGCAGGTTCCACCATTCAGGCACGGTTGTGTACTGCACGGAACTGTAAAAACAAAATAAAAACAATTTACAAACTAAGCTACCTCGTTAGAAAATCATACCCCTGCGGTGCACCCGGTGATTCCTATTTAAGTCAGTTTGGGAAATCTCTTCTTAAGATTTTTGTGGTATTTCAAATAAGCATTTAGACTCTACACGGAGAAATCATGACTCTAATTAATTTTCAGTACCTGTCAACTTGGATTTATGAAATGCAGAAAAATAGGCCGTTACCATGACGACACGGAACCCTCTGTTAGTTGACAGTTAATAGACAGGCCATATTTTTACCACGGGGAAGGAATTTGTCACGCGACTGAAAAATCTATTAATATTTTGGTATACTATTATCAAAAAATATATGTTTAAGCTAGGGCACACCAAGATTATGCTTAAAGGCTTATGCTAAAAATTATCAGCTGTTTGGAAAGCCACGTTTATGTGAAAGTAGGACATGGTTGATCCATTTCACACAGAACTGTAAAACATGAATATTGCGGTAATTCACGAATGCTTAGTGTGAACGGGTATTCCCCTTCAAATCTGGCATAATGCCGGTATTCGTTAGACCGCCTCAGACCCTAAACATATTACCATCATATTACCGCTGTTTCATGCCATATATGTGTGGACACTGTATATTGCCGGCTGTGAAGCAGAACTAATCAAAGGTCAAAGATGACAATTTTGACAGTCTCTGTAAGGCCTATGAAGACTCTTAATTTTACGTCTTTCACTTCACCTGGGCCCTTTCACACAGGAAACCGTCGTATTACTCCAGGGAAATTGACTTTCTGTGTGAAAAAAGGTTTAAAAGTGTCTGAGACTATTCTTTTCATGTATTTTCTGTTGTGTCAACTGCGCGCAATCTGAAAATGGAACCTTTTTCATTCTTGAGGCCACTTTTTCGCAATCAAAAACTTATCTTCACGGTTTCTTTGACCCTAATTTTCTTTTCTGTCGAACCATTTCTTCATACTTGAAATCTGTTTTCGCTTGTAGGCCTACAATTTTAATCTTGTCCTTTTGTCGTATTTCTCACAGAAGTCCGAAAATACTCCAAGGTTCCTCACAATCGGTCCCTGCAATTGTCAATGCAGATATTGTCTTCAGGGAAAGAAGTGCCTCTTAACATAAAATAAAAATATTTTTCGGAGTAAACAGTTTTTGATCGCCAATTACCCTTCTAGAAAACCCTGTTCTTTCAAACTTTCTAATCGTATTGGTATACAAATTGAACTTTTATTAAAGTTTTTTTTTCTCAGGAAGACTTTCACAATTCCTTTTCCGCTCCAGAAAAATGTTGATTCTGCAAACCTCATACCTGGCAGAAGAGTGTCTTAGACACTAGTGCCAGGTTTTTTTTCTCATCTGATCCTTGATTGATACGTAATCCAGGTCCATCCTGTGCTCTACTCATGGCAACTGACACGCGACGTAATGAGGGTCACCGGAACGTGTGTTTTGGAGGCAGTTTTCATTTTAAACCTGTATAAAATTTACTCGTGCTATGACCTTGAAAATTGGTTAATATAATAACAACATAATGCCATTTGGATGTGTAAAGTTTTAATAAGTTTGAGCATAGATAAATGAAGCAATGCATCATCAAAATACGGGCAATTTTTATGCCCACTCGATATACAGTATATCCTTTAAAACAGCTAAACCGTATAATATATCACTTAAAACGGCTAAATGTGTTTCTGCTTCTAATTTTATGGAAACACAACGTACTGTATTTTACTAATTTATGTATTGATAGCTATTAAAATATAATAATCATTGCTTCACATATCGATCAATGTGTGTCGTGCTTTGAGACCATAACCCCTACATTTTGGCGCCAGTATAATTAAGTTTGATAATACCTGAGTTAGCCTATAGTATTTATTATCAATGTACACGTAGTCTACTATAATATAACCTTCTTGGATGTGTAGGGGTGGATGCAGGATTCCGCTAAAGGGGTGGGGAACGAAATTTTGCCGATTTTAGGGATGGGGGCGTGTGAAATCACCATTTACCATTTATTATCGTGTTTCTTCAAATTGATATGCCTGTGGTAGCCATTTTTTTAATGGCAGATTTTTTTAACAGGTAATGTGATGGGGTCCACCCCTACATTTTAAAGCATTAATCATATAAGCCATATATCGAATTTTTTATCACAATTGATTGTAATTAAGCTTAAAACCTCTGCTAACACCCAAACAACATCTTTAGCAACGTTGTTTTACATGTCTATAACAGAACATTTTTATTACTACGTGATTCATCTGGTGACAGATGGCGTAAACAGGTCCATAGCGCTGGCAGTAAACTAACTGCACCTAGAGTACGCCTAACGTAAATTGTACTATTTAGTAAAGATAGCAATCGACATATTTATCGATTGCATTAGCTATAGTCATTGCTCCCGTTGTGTCTGTTGTTATAATCAATAACGATTTGGTCGTCAATCCAATGTTATGATTGAATTCGCTATGTTACAATTTGTCATTTCATTTCATTTTATAAAATTGAAATAGAATATTAAAAATAAATACAACATATTGCACATAGGGTACAACTCAAAACATGTTAAAAATTCCAAAATAAAATAATGCACACAAACAGCTTAATACAAACATACTTAAAAACTATAATAATCTACGGTATTTGGTTGATGCATTACAGGAGTATCATTATTATTAATAGTTGATTACATATAAAAAATACAATTTATATAAACTATTTTGATTATAATTTATCTTCATTATGGTAAATGGTAATGTCCAAACCTGACTGGGATTAGAACAACTGCAAAAAAGGCCTGGAAATTAGAGATCCATCATATTTCTGATCAGTGACCGTGTTCCCAAATTTGGCAGATAAAGAAGGGTTATTTGCTCTGTTACGTCTTACTGGACGTTATTTCACTGTTTTTGGGTCAGTTTTAGTTGGGAAAAACACGTAATTAGGGGAGGGGTGCAACCTTACTTTGACGGTATCAGGGAGGGCCGTCAGATGTCCCCCACCACCCAAATCCACTCCTGGGTTTACTACTGTTTTTGTACTCGATAATCAAATAAAAATATGTAATATTTTACAGTGCTGGTCATTAGGATTCGAACCAATAAACCAGGGATTTCAAGGCAAGCACATGATTAATCAACACGGTTACATCCATTAGGCCTAACCTAGAAATACGTTGTTTGCCATCCTGTTTGAAATTTTAATGTAGTGGCGAGCTGAAACATATTTGTTTTAAACAAAAAAAAAATAATCAAAATAAAGGTGCTATATTAGTATATACTGTAGTTACCAATCCGATATTTGAAACTGGAGTACAAATGTATGTTTGTTTTTTACAGGTAACAGTTAAATTAAATACATTTTAAAAATTTAATAAAACGAGTTGGTATTTTTCATAAGAGCGACGGAAATGGCACGGTACCTCTTTTATGCCTTATACACACGACGTTCCAAAGGAATTATACTGTTCAAAAAATACAGAAGGGTATACAATTGGAAATAAGTCCCCCTTTTATTTACAACAATAATAATGTTATGGATAATGGTATTTGATTTTCCGGGTTCATTGTAGCTTTGGGGCTTTTATAGAGACACGTGCGTTGTGTGTCAATTTACTTGAATTTCCTTGTGTTATTGTCTTTTTTACGTATATAACTATCTTTTCCTGTCAATACATAGGCCTAAAAGGTAATGTTCTATATTTTAGTTAAATATATATCTATACTAAATTAGACTGTTAAGGCGAGTAAATGACGATGACGATTTTAAAATAATTACACGTGTCACTATTTATTTAGGCCTAAGGATTTAGTCACTTATTTTTGGTGTGTGGTGGGTACATCATCTTCATCATCATCATCATCATCATCATCATCATCATCATCATCATAGACAAATGCATTAAAAAGAGAATATGATCATATCCGGACTGAATACGTCACTAAGGTCAGATCCTCCATGGAAGAGAGAGACTGATATGATGAGGAAGACCACAAGCTGGGCGCGAAGACCCCAATCTCAATGGGACGATTAAGGGAAAGGGTAACGTTAATCTGCGAATCCCCATCCTTGGCCACCGAGGGATCCTGCCTTTGAGATAACCATGCCTTTACTTATACCAGATAATCATAGAGTTATACTTTTTTTTTAATTAACAGGGTAGCTCGACTCACTTTAATGAGGCATGGGTTTTTGTACAGTACGGGTACTTTGCTGAGCTCGGAGTTTCCAGGATTGTCCTGGAGTTTCCAGGATTGTCCTGGAGTTTCCAGGATTGTCCTGGAGTTTCCAGGATTGTCCTGGAGTCTCCGGGATTATCCTGGAGTCTCCAGGAAAGTTGCCTCATCTCCCGGAATTATCAAATTTTCTCATGGAATTTAGTTTTCTTCAGGAAATCTTCAGGTTTTGTGATGGTTTACCAATTAGAGTTCATTTAATTTTCACAATATTGCTTGAAAATAGGCTAAGAAAAAAGTTTGGTGAACAGTTATTTAACAGTGTTGGAAATCATTGCATCATAAGTCATGTTGTCAGCTTTTAATTAAATATATTTCTGCACATTATTTTAGGAATATACTACAAACGCACTGCTCCCACGTCTCCAGGATTAGCCATGAATCTTCAGGAATTCTGCATCTTCTCCCGGGCTTCAGAAAATATTCAATTTTCTCAAGGAATTTGAATTTTTCATAATTATTTCCAGGAATTTTGATAAATTACCAATATAAACAAAACAGAGATAGTTTTTCCATTTATTTGGACACTAAATGGTATTTTACAGATTGGTTTGTTAAATTGTACTTTTTCACATTTAGATGCCCATATAATACTGTAAAACAGTTACGAAGGCTGGCCGACAAAACCTTCAGGATAGTTTTCCAACTTGAGAGTTCTGCAAAAGGTAGGCCTATAGGACAGCCACGAGAAATTATGACCCCTGCTAATGAAAACCATGGACCTGGACTCACAGTTGAGCCACAGTCTAACCAGGAACCTCCCTGGTGTGACCATGGAGGAACCTCCATGGTCTGCCACCTAAACCAGAATAGGTTATGCTATCTATATTATGCTGGACGTGTAAAATATTGGCAGCTCTCCCGAGAAGCATCTGTTAAATTTGCCTGGCGAAGTATCGTAGTAAAATAAAAATAAATATCATGAACAATACCTTAGAACATGGAGGAAATAAATTACAATAAAGGTAACCATACAATTGTACAACTTACGATCTTGTGTATATATAACTGGCAAGGTAGATAACAATATAATAATTCCTAAATTGGTAAACCACATGATTACTGTTAAAGTTGAATATATATAGTCAATATAAAACGTCACATTAATTCCACCGCTTCTAAATATCCTGCCACCAGTAGCTATAATATGTACATTATATATTCCTGGTGTAATAGTTCCAATATATTGCGAGTTACAGTTAATGCAACAAGTGTTGGTATCTTTAAAAAACTATATACAGTATGGTAATTGCGTCGCGTCGTTAGTAACTGAGCTTAGCCGATGGTCGTTTGAATGCTGGCTATTGTTACACAGTATACAATGCCTTTTGTAAGCCAACCAATGTGTGAACGTTTGTCAGTGTACAAACGAAACTTGCAACGGTTCAGTCAATAGGATCTAATTTTCATAGGCAGCACTTCGTCAATATATAATTACACTATAATGTCAATAAAATTTACCATTATAACAATATAAAACATTTGTGACTTGATATTAACATATACAGTGGATTATAAAAAAAAGATAATAGACCAGGCACTGTATTATAAAGGTAATCTTAAATAAAAATAATCTCTAACTTATTGATTAATTCATCAATATTGGGAGACTGATGTTTATTTTGGTGTATGTGACGTTTCATACGTATTCAAACAGATGGCTATTGGGTGTGGAACACGATCAATAAACACGTCATGGCCGGGTCGGAGCATGGTAGAATCAAGAGTGTTAATAACATAAAATAGGGGTATTTATCTAATTATTTAAAATGCGGATGAAATGTTGACAACAGAGTTGCCATACGCTGCCTATTTCCTATCAATCGTTGAGATGAGTTGAGTCAAAAATCGTTGAAGTTGAAAACGGTTCAACTCAACCGGGCGGATTTAGAGGAAGTGCATCTGGTCCGCACCTAACATCGTCAAAAGCTCATGCGCCCCTGCTTATATTACATGCGCCGCCTCTAAAATTTCCCCCATAATAGAACATGAAAACACACATCCGGTCCATTCGGGGGAACGATCCATTCAGTCCTTCAATTACGTAAATTAAATTGAAAAGAGTGCTAAATATTAAGAGATGCGTCATTCTATTTCCTCAGTCTATCATGACGAAGCTGAGGTTACTGTTTTTTTTTCTTTATATTACCAATTCAAGCCTCAGATGTGTTAAATTGTGACACTTTGAAGCTCCATGAGTCTACCCCTGGCCAAGTGCTTACCTTTAGTGATGCTTACCTTTAGTGAATAAAGGAGGCAATGAGTCTAAAACTCGTAGGTGCTGCCTCCTCT
>JAOTQE010025279.1:0-10509 GCA_025631205.1 Nesometra sesokonis | reverse complement strand
TAGCCTACCTTTAGGCCGTGTCGGGCCTGACATGAGGAAATTTGACACCGAACTGAATGGATGCTTTCGGCTTTCATTTTTTTTTTTCAAAATCGTATGTTCGGAGTATAAGGCGCCCACAAACTTTTGCAATTTTATTTTCGGTAAAAAGTCTCGACTTATACTCCGGAAAATACGGTAATAAATTTTTATGTCACATTTTCATTTTTTTATGAGTTAGCAGCTCTAGAACCACCCATTTGATTAAGGGTGCATTTATGCTTATTTTTTTTTGGCTGAAATCAGTGTTTTGATATGCATTTAGTTCAAAACACAATTGTGTTCACGCTCATTTTGATATTAACACCAATTCACAACACCGATTCAAAACAAAAGCCCTAGCGAGTCACCCAAAATGTGACCCCTTATGTGTTCTATTGTCCATGCGACAACAAAAGATTTTTATTAAAACTATAAAGTCTAAAAGTGGTTTTGGGTAACCGGACACATTTTATGTAATATTGATGCATAGTTCACTGTGTCAATCATGCTTCAAATGCTTTTCCAGAATAAAAGATTTGTTTGAATTAAAAAGCTTTTCTACAGGTTCTGATTTTTCTGTTTGCTGCCCTCTCTGTTAATGATTAGCATATCCCCAGAGTCTATACAGTGCCTACTGTATTAATAATACTAGTAGTTTTATTTATCAAATTCCAACATAAATATGTTGCAGAGCCAAGCCATTGAATGGAAAAGTCGAAAAATTTAAAATTAAGTTGTATATCAACTATGAACCTACACATTATCATCTTTAACAATTAAAAAAAAATCAGTTTTAAAGGGTGTTTCCTTGTGAAGTTATGAACAATCAAAATTCAAGCATTTGAATGTAATGAGAAAACTGGATTTAAAAATTGCTTATTAGTATACTGTGATTAATCAGGATCATTTAATTTTTTTTAAATACTGATTATAAATCTAAAAATTTTTAATGTTGAAATGAAAGTTATGCAGGCAATATCTGTATATTACTAATTCTATTAGTTTTGATGGTTTGTCGATAATGGCTTTTACGTGATTTGCGTCCATATCTGGCATTCAGTCTGTTGTATTTAAGACATTTGTTCATGCTAAAAGACAATTTCCAGTGTTTAGAGGCCATTTGAGCCATAGTGTTTCTGATAGATATGGTATAAGTGTCTTTTCTTGAAATTTGTATCCTGTGTTAGAATTTTTCTTAATGCATGAGAAAAAAAATTGCATGTATTTGTCTAATGCGTGAGAATTTTTCTCCTCCATGAAAAAGTGATATTTGTAAGATGTGCGCGAGAATAATTATTATGCATGTAAGGTTGTCTTATACAGTATATAAGTGGTTTACATTAATATCTCCAGTAATTTGAACAAGCACCTATTAATCATAATTCATAACAAAATGATGTAGATATATCAATATACATGTGATTTGTACCACCTAGATACTTTTAAAAAAAGAGAGACATACTGAAGAACACAAGTAACTGGCCAGCAGGAATTTCAGAATTTATGATAGTCCAGATCACAACTACAGTGGTGACTGATCCCATAATAATTAGTAAACATCCACAGACAACATTGTCAATCACATGGGTACATACACCCACTCCCTCATCCTCTGAATATCCTCTCCCCTAAAATGTTTTATCGGTAGTATTAACATGTATTAACGTGTATACAGTAGGTTGTTAATATGGCCCAGGGATGAATGTTCGGTGTCTTTAGAAGTACATTATAGAGTTTTCAAAGGTATGTATTTTGCCAACTTGAATGTTTGCTTAAAGCACTTTAATATATTTGTAAAGGTTAATCAAACAGAATGTCATATTTTTGGTGCCTGTAAGTGTATAATAGATAATAGCTACATAAGATCAACTGATTAAAAATATCTTCTTAACGATGAAATATTGAGTATATGAATGCTAATTTTGTTATTTTTGCTGCTCCTCTTTTTTGGATTTATAATTTCTATGGCTCTTTATTGTTGTATGCATTAGGACTTGACATACCTGCCAACCCCACCAATTTTTGCAGTAGGCTACCGCTTTTTCGACCTTTCAACCGCCTACCGCTTTGACATGGAAATCCTACCGCTTTTTGAAATTCAAGACCAAAATAAAACTATAGACAAAGAAAAGCGTCAAAGACACTAAAAAACACGAAAATAGGCAGTGAATTGGCACTAAAAGTGAGCCTTTTCAGCGTAAATACTCGCATCAACGGGAATTGGGCCGAAATTACTTTTTTTTCTCATCAAAGGAAAATCGGGTAGGCCTAAAGCAAGGGCGCTGGTGTGCACTTGCTCCGCAACGACGAGATGGCCTACCGCTTTCGAGAGTGCAATTGTTGGCAGGTATGAATTGATATACTCTGATAATATAGCCTGTTCCATGTATTTCAGGCATTTAATTTAAGATTTTCTTTCGTTACTGATTAGCAGTGCATCACATCTGCAAAATCCAAAAGACTGGCAATTTGCTCTCCTCAGAATTATGTGGAGAAAAATTAAATCTTTACTAGAAAAAAAAACGATGTACTGAAAACTACATCTTAAACTTCAATAATTTTAAACTTAGTTTTTTCAGTGTATTGTTGCATTTTTACCCAAAGCCAAACCAAACTCTCCTTACTAAAAGTGAAAGCTGTAAATTGCTTTGATGAAAGTATGTTGAGGTGAGCCAAAGAGAGTCGTTCTTGCTATCCTTACAAATAATGGACTGGGTAAAGCCCCTCTCCCCTCTAACTATATGGTGTTGGCAACAGATTTCAATGTAACTTTCCGATGTGATCGAGACTTGGTCCCAATCTTTCCCCGATTGAGTGCAACCAAGTGTACTCATGGAAGTTCCCTCTTCTTTGCCTTCTAATCTACGAGCCTTCTGATACAGTCGTGAAGTTGGTGTAGCTGGTCTCACCAGTTGGTAAGATTATCCTAAAAACATTCCTGACCACATGCCTAGTCCAAAGGTGTCGTGATCCTCATGAGGTTGTAGGTGTGAGTGGGGCTTAAGCAAAGACACAATTTTAATTTTTTTTCTTCAAAGAATATTGCACATTTAAATATTTAAATTACCATACTGGATCTTTTAGTAGATATTATATATTTTTTTCTTTGATTTTGGTACTTAGGCCATTATTTGTTAGGCCTAGGCCTACTCTTTGCTTTTTTGTTCTTGTTATTTGATGTTATATGGACATGAAATTCCGAAATAAAAAGATGAATGAATGAATGAAAATTGTATTCATATTACCAAGTTATTTTATTAATGGTTACTCACTATTCACATAATGATCTGTATAATAAACAATACAACCACCGTATTATAATCCTTTAACCCTTTGTAAGCTTAAACCTTGTCTTTATAATTATTAAAATAAAATATACAAGTATTTCTATAGATAAAATAATCTGTCATAAGGCATTTCTCATATGCCACACATGTGCATAAATTGTAAACATGCTACAGTAGTAAATTGACATTAACCCGTTAGCAAGTAACCTAGTTGCAAAATTCGTAAATTACAATAGAACATTCAGTAGCTTCACTCCTGCTGACAACTAGCCTTTGGGGCTAAATTGCAAAAGCCACCGTATTAGATGATAAGTAGCATGATACAGCTGATCAACCTTTATATTTACTGTTAGCTTGTATTCACAATCATATAGTCCATGTTGGCAAGGCACTGGCCTTTTTAAATGCCATATCCACTAGGGAATATTTTGTTTATAGGAAAGCCAGGTGCAGCTACCCATTGACACCCAGATGTGAAGCCTTTTAAACCCAGTCAGGAAAGCTAACAGCGGCTGCTTCATCCATGGATTTATAATCAATTAAATTAAGTAATAATACAGGTTGTAAAGGATCAAACCAAAATAAATAATTTGTTAAACTTATCACAAAACTGACAAAGTATACTATTTAGTATTAAGCTGTTTTCATGTCTTAATTTGAATAAATTAATCACTTAGACAATACAGTACTAGGTCAAACATTGTATAACAGGATGTAATACAAAATGGTTTTATTAATAAAACACAATACTGTATTATAATATTAATTAGAACAACTTAATGAAGTAGTATAGAGGTTGTAAAAAGTTTAATACCTTATGATTTGTCAGGGCCCAATCTACGCCTAGTGGCCTACCTAGTCTGTTACAAGACCTAGGCTAAGTCATTCAACTATATACTTCTCTCGCAAATATTCACAAAATACATGAACATCAATTCTTGTAGCTTTATTAGTATTATTACGTAGAAATTCTTCATAAGCAAAAGTAGTCCATTGTGCGAAACACCAGAGTCTATCTGTGTTTTTGCCATTTTGCAGGTCGTCGTCTACAGTACCATGTATGAAGCTGATTGGGAGATAGATATTACTTTTTCATAGTTCAATGCTATATAATATTGAACTGATTAAAACGGCATGATTAAGTAATAATATGTAGTATTGAACAGTGTGCAAGTAATATCGCCTGCCCCAAGCTGCTGTCACCGGATTTCATTACAAGATGACTGTTTTTATACAAGAAACCGGATGCGTGTACACGGCGAGATGACATTGTGACCTGCAAATAGCGAACCCACATCTACTAGAGAACCACTCCTTCAGAAGTTGATGTTTTGCACAATTTACCATGGTTGATTATGAAGAATTACTAAGTAGGCCTAGGTCTAATAGCAAACATAAAACTATAAGAATTGTTAACATTTTTGTGAATATCTGCGATAGAAGAACATTTTAGGTTAGGCCGAGGTTTAGGGCTGACAAATCTGAACTTGCAAGTAAACTACTGTATTGAATAATTATAATATTGAATGCCTTTTTCCGTAAAATAAAGAAAAATGTTCCAAGGAATGAAATAATCTCCATAGAAGTCAGGTGCCCCCAATCATTACTCGTCATATCCAGGGAAGGGCCATGTTTTATGTACGAGTTCGGTATGCCTACCTTTTAAACAAAACTTTTTGATATCAAACTTTAAATTACAAACTACCTTTAGCACAATTCTCATTTTTCATATTCTAAGAATTCGTTTAAACAATTACTATTCTGATAAGGATTTGTTTCAAAAATATGAACAATAATCATATATTGACTTTTTTGAAAATATAATAAAGTTATAAAACCCAAATTGCCGACCAAAAATTGTGAACAAATGCAAAGTTAAAACCGGCCTTTATTTGTGTATTAACCCCAGTGATAACAAAATTTATCGAAATATATAATATACAAATATTGACTGGTCATGAGGGGGATAGTGAGATCTACTGTCCCGAAGTGATGAGAAGACCAGAGCCTCCTATTTTTGTAGGCAATTTGGTGATTGGGCAATACCAAGTACCTTCTCAATTTGGCTATTACTTAAATCAATGTTAAGAGGTTCATTATTTGGTGAATTCTCAGTCAGTGACATTAAAAAATCCTTGGTGATTTTGAGATCTTCAACATGATCCATGGTTAGACCTAAGCTTATAGCGGATGTAATTGCATCTGACATTCCTTCTTTTTGAGTGTCACTCGTTTGGCTATAATGTTTAAGGCTTGTTTCTGATTTGTGTCCAGAAACGCTCATAATATGCCTTGAGGCATAGCCAGCATCATTGAGGGTTGTGATTCTTGTACCTCGCAAACAATGGTTGGTGTATATTTTTGAGCATCCTGTCCTTTGTGCCATAATTTTAGTAAAATTTCCAAGATAATTTTTCTCAAGTGGTACATTGCTGAACCATACATTGTCATCATTCGTTACGACTGACTTGGGTCTTTGCCACATCCATGGACACAGTGGGTTTAATTTGCTTTTGTATTTCATGAGGTTTTTGACTGGACAGGGAGGATGGTCACGTATTTCATACATTAGACCACCTTGAGATTCATCATCGTCATCACGGTATTTTTGTCAAAATGTCCCTCAATGAAAAGTAGCGGCGACCAGTTCCTTCTGTATGCAAAAAAAATCATCATGCACCATCTCGCTTACATTCTCTCGACCACGATTGCCAAAATAGATCATTACGTCAATAAAAACTTTACCTTGCAGTCCATTTGCAGTATTCAAACCAAAATTTCTTGGATATATTGCATGTGACTTGGGTTTATTGCTGGGTGATGTTTAACATTCACTTTACCATCTTGCTTGAGCTTTCCCAAGAAAGCTTGAAAATCTTATTTGATTTAGCAAATTTCTTATCTTTAACAATGTCGATGTTTCGAATGTCTTGAAAATGCCGTTGTAGCCCAAATCAAATAGCCTGCATCGTTTTTTTACTGAACAGGGCTCCCGTCTGACTACGGGCTCCAGCGTAAAATTTACCCAGCAGTGTGGCCAAGGCTTCAGTATCAATGTTGTTGGCATCAAGATCTACAGTCTTACAATAATTTTCAAAAATTGACAGAACATATTTCAGTTGTCTTTTAGTGTTTGAGCTGTCGCTGTCATGAAGAAGTTTCGTTATCCCTTCTTCGTCCAATAATTCAAAACGACTTGCTTCAGCCATGTTAGTTTATTGTCTGCTCACTCGGCTGGCTCTGCCACCCGCTATGCTCACACTGTGATCCGGAGGAAGAAAAACGTTTCGCGGCGAAAAGGTCAATCTTTATCGGCACCGTAGAGGTCGCAGTTAGCTTTACAAGCAAAGTCATAATTTGTGGCCTAGAAAATTGCATCGCGACAGGGAAAAACATACTATCACAAGGGAAAAAATTACTATCACATAATGTGATAATCACTTTTTCCCTGGGAACTTGATGGTTAGAATTATCATCAGCTGTTTGACCAATCAGATGACTGGAATCTATGTATGAGTTATATAATAGACACTATGTGATTCTACAATGACTGAGGATAGTGTCAGTCATTTCAAATGTAAAAGTTTGAGGGTAAATTATAAGATCAGTTAATAAAATCGTAGGCCTTGTTCGTTATGTTCGTCCTAAACACAACAATGCACAGGGAGAGAATCGCTGAGCATGGCTCATGTGTGCGTAGGAATGCTGTTTGAGATACAAGTCTAGAGATATAGGCTGCATTCAAGGTAGTGTAAAAAGTAAGTTTTTATTCTATATATTTTTGAAATCACAAACAAATCAATAAAAATAAAATATTGAAACAAACCCAATTTATAATTTGATAAGTAAAATATCAAATACACTTTTCTTGATGTATACTATTAATTTAACATTTGCATTGTGTCGGAAATTTAATAATTTAGACCTAAAAATTGTAATAATTCAAAAGTTTGCCTTAAACTTTGATTAAATGTAAATGAAAATGTTTGTTCACCACTCCTGAAAACAAAAGTACCAACAAATCATCTTTAAAAAATACTTTTAGCAAACAGTAATTAATAACAAACTACATACCTTTAATATTCCCACAAACTACCAAAAAGTATAACTGTTAAAGCAAATTTGAGTCTGCATTTCGTTTAGATTATTTCTCTCATCATTAGATAAAAAGGCGTTGTAAAACTCCTGAATAAGTAATCCAAAACATATTTATGTTTTAATGCTCCTAAAAGCATTTAGTTGCATGCTATTGGACATTTTATACGAGGTATTTTTACAACATTTTCAACACCATGCGTTACGCTGGTTGCTACGGGGTGTTTGTTCTTTTCTTACTCGCCACTGCATGTAAAGAATTGAAGGCGCCTGGCTTAATTTTTATGTTTGGAACAATAGTGTAGACTCACTTCACCTCATTCAATATTTTGGTACAGTACGTGTCCCCTCAAAGGCATTCAAATTCATATAAATGTCTAATTTCTAAATACATAGCAATCTTCCAATTTTGCTCATCTTGTAACCCTTCTACGGTTGGGTGTTACTGTAGTCCACTGATGCCTTGTGTTGGCCTATGGTGGGAAAAATTTGATAATTTCATGCGTATTAATGTAATATCATGGTGCCCATATTGGATTGCTGGTAAATAAATTTCATCAAATTTATGATAAAAAGCTACATTTTTTTTTCAAAATTGTTCTTTTTTACACAAAATAATGATGAAATACAAGTACTAGTATCTTGTTGAGTTCCAGTTTTGTCTCTTGGTTCTCTATATGAAATTTGTTTTAATTCATCATTTTCTAAAACCCAGCTCAGTGTTGACTGATCTTTTTTATATTTTTTAGAATTGTTCAAATGTTTGTTATTTCTTTATAAAACTGTTGCATTGTTGAACATTAGTTGGTTGAGAGGGTAGGATCTTTGACTTGTAATCTGCAGTTGCAGGTTCAAGTCCCATTGTGGACTGTCTTTTTTAACAGTTTTCCGACTATTTGTGAGGTCTCACCACAAAAAATGAGTCTCATGTTAGGAAAATCCAAAATTGAGTTATAGCTACCTTCCAGTAGAACATAATATAAGCTGTAATCTACACTTTAAATGACATTCATTGGATAAGTAGATCCAAAGATACAAACATGTGAAATGTTCATGTATGGAAATACGGTTTTGAGAAAATCACCCATGAAGAAATTTAAAAACGAAGAATTAAAAGACTGTAAATATCAGAAAATCCACATGAAGGACACTTTCCTGCATGAAAAATTACCTAAAAAGTATATTATAATAAAATATAAGTACCAAATTCCTCATAATTGTTTATAAGTAAATTTTTCAAAATTTGACTGCAGACCTATTTTGGTGATTATCTCAGTTTGATGTCACCTACGATGCGACGCGTTTTGTGGCGAGACCTTACATTTATGATTTTGTTATGAAATGCTACTGTTGAGCCTTAGTTGGCCGACCGGGTAAGGCGTTTGTGAAACGTGAAATGTACGCATGGTTCAATTCCTCTTCATGACGACTATAAAAAAATCTTTTAAAACAATCAAGCGCCTTCTAACTTTGCCAACCATCACTAAAGAAGATCCATTAATTACTTAATTAATAAAGTGTTTACTTAATAAAGTGTTTACTTAATTAATAAAGTGTTTACTTCTAGAACTCCATCTAGCTGGGCTAAAAATATCAAAAATTTGAATTTATTTTTTAATAAAAAAAATAACACACATTATTTGTGGGCAGCTTGAAATAATATCACAAAATTTGAAGTTTATCACTTAAAAAATTGGAGGTGAGTATCCTAGAATATTTTTAAATAATGTCAAATCTCTTCAAAATGATATATAAATCAGAGAGTGAGTGTGGTCAATAAATCCTACAAACAAGTATGGCACCAACAAAAACATTTTTATAGCGGGTATTTCCGTGTATGTACAGTATAGGGATTAATTTCCATAATAATTTTTAATAGAATTATAAACAGTTCATTCTCGTCTAAAGCCATAAAATGTAAAATTATCAAGCAAATTACTATCGTTTTATCAAAAATGATTACATTACATTTAATCTAATTAAGTAAGTTCTATTACTTGCCTTTTACTTAATCACCATATATATTTTTATAATATTATAATATTGTATGTTTTCAATTTCCTTAATTAAAATTTCCATGTTTTTGTTTCACTCTTGTTAACTTTTAATTTGGATTGTTTAATTATATTTGTGATTCATTTATGAAACCTGTGTCTTACCACAGAAAATAGCACCACATTAAAGACAAATATATAAAATGTGATATTATTATGAAAATGAAATTTTCAGTCATTGCTTAACAGGATTTCTTTTTTTAGCTTCATTTTATTCTCTATAGTGTATTTACTGAAGTGAATCAGTTGTTTGCCCACGTCAAGCTGAAGTATTTACTATTAACTATGAGTCTATGATGCTAGTCATGGTTTGCTTACATTTTCTTTTTTTCTTTTCATTTATTTTCAGGCCAAGTTTCATTACCTTGTACTTCCTAAGCAAAGTATAACTAGTCTAAGGAGTTTAAATTCAAGTAATATTGAATTGCTAAAACATATTCACAAACATGGAGAAGCTGTAATGAAACGGTTAGTAATAATAATAATAGTATGTGACATTTATATAGCACTTATTTCCAAGGCCTCTAAGCGCTTCACAATTATTACCCCCAGTCATTGGAACAAACACCTATAGAATACAATCCATTCCATAATGTTGCAGCCGTAATCAGCGCATATGGCATTTGTACCTCCCAGGTACCCACTTATACTCATGGGTGGAGAGAGGCAACGTGGATAAAGTGCCTTGCCTAGGAACATAAACAGTCGACCAGAGTGAGTTTCGAACCACCGACCTCATGATTGGAAGCCCGAAACGCCACCGTTGCGCCAACTGCTTCAAATAGGGGTTTGTTTTTGTTTGTCAAAAAATGGATATGCCACTGAAAGTACAGATGTAGATTTCTTTATTGTACAATGATATTTAATACAAGGTATCACTGCATCAAAGGCAGGCTTGGATTTTATGTTGAATTTGGATGCCTCATGTTCAGAGATCTTGTCCTTGGCAACTGTCTTTATGCAATGCTCAGGCGCAGATCCAAGGGGGGGGGGGGCGGCCCAACGGACCCCGCCCCCCCCCCCTTTGAAACCAAAAAAAACATTTTTTGCAC
>JAOTQE010025268.1:0-10509 GCA_025631205.1 Nesometra sesokonis | reverse complement strand
AACCCCCCCCCCCTTGAAAGTACCTGCCTACGGGCCTGAAGGTAGACTTTATTTCTTTTTAGTACAGTAATTTGATAATTTGTCTTTTGATGAGTTGAAAGAACGATGTAATTTCCAAGGATTTAGATTAATAAAGTGATGTCTAAGTCTGTCTCTGAAACTAAAACGACTCTCAGATGTGCGAGTTGTATGGCCGAGTGGTTAATTCAGGGGAGCCATGAACCATAGCAATAACAATAGCATGGGTTCGAGACCCGTTTGCACCATGGTTCTGGTGGTGGAACAAGTCTTCTCGGATAAGGACTACAAACCGTAGGCCCAATGTATACATACATTGTCCCTAGACGAGTAGGGGTTACCCCAGTGTACTGGTGCATGCATCACCTGCCGTGGACAGATGAATGAGCTCCTGTATCGGGCAGCAGGACTTGACGTGACACTTAGGGTCGTAGAAAGTCTTATGAATGTGCAACATCTGGTTCACAGCGCCTTGAGACTCTACTGAAGGCGCTATATAAATCGCACTACAAATAATGAAAATAGCATATTTATTGCAATAGAGCTTACCAAATGATGAAGTATAGTTGAATGCATTTCAAATTAAACTTATCAAATAATTTATTATCCATTGTTTTTGACATTTAATGTATACAAAATTAAAAAAAATAAAATATGAATTGTTTGTAAATGTAAAATTATTCTTTATTTTAAAATATTTTCACATAAAACCCAGGTCAAGACTTTTCTTGTAGTGTTTGTCAAAAACAAGTATTGTCGAAACTTATGTAACTCAATGTATTTTTACAGATAATGAAGACCCAGTCTTTGATTGTCCCAGTGACTTTGTTATGGAATTAACAGACGAAATGCAACCATATGCCACTGTTTCATGGAATGTTTCAGCTACTGATAATTCTGGCAATGTTACTTTTAATTGTTCGCATGAAAGTCCCTTCAGGTTTGATGCAATTTGGCCAATTGTTGAACAAAATGTCACTTGTACAGCAGAAGATCCATATGAAAATGAAGCCACATGTGTATTTTCTGTAACAGTTGATGGTAAGTTCACTTTTTGTAAATACCTGCTTTTATCAATGCTTTAAACCATGAGAAAAGAAACAGCAGATACAGTTAAATAGAGTATTATACAAAGCATTAATGTTGCTTGTATTGTCTTAAGTTATTGCATTCACCAAACAAAGTAGAGGGTTATAACTTGTTTTCTTATTTTATTTTTAAAGATGAAGAAAATCCTGTTATAATGTGTCCAGACGAATTTAACGTGACAACAGATGAAGGACTACCTACAGCTATGCTGAACTGGAACATAACATACAGTGACAACACAGACAGTCTATATGATGTACAAATAACAGGATCTGGTACAAATTACAATGAATCTGGGGATTTCCCGATAGGAACAACAGTACTTGAATATATTGCAACTGATAGGTTTGGCAACAGTGATAACTGTTCATTGATTGTTATTGTACGAGGTGAGTATAACTGTAATATTTAGATAATATTCTATGTCATGAACAACAAAAATATATTGCCAAATTATACTTAAGGAATCTATTAAGGCAATATATTGATTATTAAATTTAAATTATATTGCCATTTTCCTAATATTCCTTGTAGAAATACTCAACATTTACAAATAGTAAATAGTTTGGTAAGGAGATACCCACTTTTGTGTTGGGCTATCAGCCCATGTGTCTTCTAGGACAATGTTTGGTGAATTTTTTATAAATAAATGAATAAATGAATAGATGAATGAATGAATTAAATATTAAGGCAATATATTGATTATTAAATTTAAATTATATTGCCATTTTCCTAATATTCCTTGTAGAAATACTCAACATTTACAAATAGTAAATAGTTTGGTAAGGAGATACCCACTTTTGTGTTGGGCTAACAGCCCATGTGCCCTCTAGGACAATGTTTGGTGATTTTTTTATAAATAAATGAATAAATGAATAGATGAATGAATGAATTAAATAATTAATTAATTAATTCATTCATTCATTCATTACATAGATAAACTGTTGTAGAGTTCATTAGGATTAAATATTCAGGTTGTTTTATATATATATAAAATTAAGCATTGTACAATCCTTTCGGAATTCAGCATTAATTTAATATAGATGCAATTGTTAAAATAGTAGTGTATTTTTTTAACATTTTATAAAATTCAGTATCTTAACTCACAGATTCTTCCTAGCTATGTCTCAGCCAAATGAAAACTCTGACCAGCTTTTAAATGAAGTACAATTATTTCCTTTTCCTTATTTTCTCCATAACGTTCACCTCTGAAGCTAATAGAGTACTAAAATTCTACATGTCACAAATAATGGGAGAAAGAATATTAAATGTTTTTTTTATACCAAATATTTAATATAATTAATATGTTATCTTTACTAAATTTCTTTCACATTGTTTAAAAAATTTTATTTAGATGAAGAAGCACCAGAAATAATTGGCTGTCCAATGAACATCATCTTAAATACTACAGACATGTTACCGTATGCTAATGCCACATGGATAGCACCAAATGCTACAGATAATTCCGGCAATGTTACTTTGGAATCTACACATGATCCTGGGGATGGATTTCCAGCTACAACAACCACCGTTGAATACATAGCTACTGATCCATATGGGAACAAAGCCATTTGTTCTTTCAATGTTACTGTAACTGGTAATTAATGTTTTAACTTTACTTCTTGAAGTACACAATGTTTTAAATGTTAAGCCGCAGTTTGACTGGAGTTATATATTTATTATTCTTATTTATTTTGAGTGATTAACCCACAGGTTCTGTTTTTCTCTTATTAATAATTGGACGTCTCAGGCAACTAACCGAGCTAATTTGACCAAACAAGAAAATTTAATGCAAATAGTGCAACTTTGGTAAAATTTGTTGTCATCATACTGAACAATGACCTTCATTGGTCAGTGTGGGCAATCATACATGAATTCTGACCTTATAACAGGTCAAAATAATTGATTTTTTTTCAGTATGTAAAGACAGTATGATTTATCCTTTGGAATGTTACCAACCAACTCATTAATATTTTTAATTCTTAAATCCACTCAGCCCTCTAACCATAGCATCAGGATACACTCTGATCGATGACCAAGAGAGTATCTAGTGTGCCATTTTGTAATTTCATGTAACCCATGCTACCATGTAAAATGAATGATCAGGCGCGGATCCAGACCTTCGCACCGTTCGCCCTTGCGAAGGTCAGACGACCTCGGACTCTGGTACCTCACCACAGGGGCCCTAAGTGACCCCCGGACCCTCAGCTTCTTCACATGGGTTTTGCGAAGGTCACAGTAAATGTCTAGATCCGCCCCTGATGATAATGATGACGTTTTATGTCACATCTTTTTATGATTTTAATTTTCTTAAACTCAATATATATTTTGGTTATTTTTTTTAAACAGATCTTGAGCCTCCTTATTTGGATTGTGTCTCTAATGTCACTGTTTTCACTGATCCTAACTTGGGTACAGCTAATGTATCTTGGATGTTGCCAATAACGTCTGACAACAGTGGTTTAGAGCCAGAATTAATGGGTAGCCATGACCCATACACGCTATTTAACATTGGAACAACTGAAGTGACATACACATCAACAGATGGATCAGGAAATGTGGAAACTTGTCAATTCAATGTAACTGTAATTGGTAAGACTAGTTGATTTATTTTCCTTCCCAAGAACTAAGCTCAGTAGAGGTCAGGGGTGGATTCAGACTTTTGGAAAAGGTGGGGGGGGGGGTGGGCTGAAAGTGGGAGAGCCGTTAGAGAGTCAAAGTTTTAGGGGGAGTCCGGCGGCATGCTCCCCCAGGAAATTTTGGTCTGTAAATGTTTGGAAATGGCCTCAGAGGCATGTTAAGGGATCTAACATTGTCTTGTTATTGCTGAATATTTTCATTTTATAGACAATGTTAATAATATTGATATATTTTACTTTCCAAAAGTGGGAGCTGGGGCCGTCCCGTCCCCCTTAAATCCGCCCCTGGGTGTCATTGCTGCTCTCATTGTTGCTAGCTGTAGTGAAAGTTGTAGTCTTGGTTCAAGACGGTGATTCGATTTATGCTCCCCCAGATAATTTTGGTCTGTAAATGTTTCGAAATGGCCTCGGAGGCGTGTTAAGGGATCAAACATTGTCTTGTTATTGCTGAATATTTTCATTTTATAGACAATGTTAATAATATTTATATATTTTACTTTCCAAAAGTGGGAGCTGGGGCCGTCCCGGCCCCCTTAAATCCGCCTCTGGGAGTCATTGCTACTGCCATTGTTGCTAGCTGTAGTGAAAGTTGTAGTCTTGGTTCAAGATGGTGATTCGATTTAATTCGTGAAAAGACAATCAAAAGGCAGCAAATGCATTCCATAGCAGGTGAATTGTCATACCTTTGTGATGTTTGAATCACTGTCTTGGCAAACACTTCAATGTTAAGTGATTTCCCACCATGTTTTCTTGGGCATATAATTATCCACTTGCCTGATTTCAGTTGCATGTGATTAGGTAACCAATTTAAAACAGTTGAATAAGTATGTTTGACAATTATTGGCAGGTTTAATGTATAGACCTTTTCCAACTAGCAATCCACTGCTAAAACATGCTGTTTGTGGTTATCTAGGCCTAGGTATAGTAGCTCTTTCTTCATTGCCATTGAATCGTAGTAGGTCTATCTAGTTACACCTAAGATAGGTCTCAGGCTTACCTCCATCAGCGAACCCTAGGCCTACGCTATGTGTATCTCAGGCTCCAGGTGCGGATCCAGGATCCGCCTAAAGGGGGGGGGGGAGGCGCACTTTTTCATTCTGGGTGGGCATGGTCATTAAGTTTTTCCTGAAAAGCAAAAAAAAAATAAATAAAAAAGGGCATTTCCCCTCTTTTGGTCCTCAGGTATCGTATTTTAGCCGTATTTTGGGTTTTTATTGTGCATTTTTGACCCGGCGCACCTAGTATAAGGGGGTAGGGGCGCACCTATGTTTTATCGATAATAGGGGGGAGGGCGCGCGCGCACCAGTTTTTCCCCCACCCCAGCCCTCTAAATCCGCCCCTGGGCTCTCCCTTCGTGGTTCGAAAAGGAAAACCTTTGATTGGTTAACTCACTGGCCTAATTACCCAAATACAGCACGTTAATCATTACGTCATGTTACCCGGCAATTTCCATTCTCAACTCGGATTGTCTAAATGTTTACCAAGTCTGTATTTTCACAACAAAACATAGCCAAAACTTCAACCACTGGAGGCGCACTTCATTAAACTCTTTAAAATATAAAATACAGACTTGGGCAAGTCTATGAAAGTTGCTGAGGAAAGTTATGATATAACAAAAATTGAATAACCATTTATTTCTTTGCAGACTAAGAGATTATGACAAGATTATGACAAGATGAACCTAGAATTTGAGGCGTCTGTGATAATTTGTTTGTTGTTTGTTTCCACCATGCATCTTCTGAAAATCCATGATAATAGCAAAGCCCTGGACAATTATTTTGTTTTCGCATAGTTTTATAACATTTTAATAACAAGTTAAGGATATATTAGAATAAATAACTTCAATAACTATAGAATATACAGTAAATAAATAAATGATAATGTAAGTTTGTGCTTCATGAATTATTGATTTTTACAGATGATGAAGACCCAGTATTTGATTGTCCCAGTGACTTTGTTATGGAATTAACAGACGAAATGCAACTGTATGCCACTGTTTCTTGGAATGTTTCAGCTACTGATAATTCTGGCAGTGTTACTTTTAATTGTTCACATGAAAGTCCCTTCAGGTTTGATGCAGTTTGGCCAATTGTTGAACAAAATGTATCTTGTACAGCAGAAGATCCATATGACAATGAAGCAACATGCACATTTTCTGTGACAGTTTTTGGTAAGTTTACATGTACACCTGTTTTTTGAGCAAGGATATAGAGAAAAGAAACAGCTAGTACAATTATATAGAGAATTATTCAAGTAAAGCCTTGTTAATTTTATATGCCTTATCGTATTCACCAAGCAAAGTAGATGGTGTATTATAACATGTTTTCTCATTTTATTTTTAAGATGAAGAAAAGCCTGTTATAATGTGTCCAGTTGATTTTAATGTGACAACAGATGAAGGACTACCTACAGCTATGCTGAACTGGAACATAACATACAGTGACAACACAGACAGTCTATATGATGTAGAAATAACAGGATCTGGTACAAATTATAATGAATCTGGGGATTTCCCGATAGGAACAACAATACTTGAATATATTGTAACTGATAGGTTTGACAACAGTGATAACTGTTCATTGATTATTATTGTACGAGGTGAGTATAACTGTAATATCTATCCTATGTCAGGAACAACAACAGAAATGCAGTGTGAAATTAGGCTTAATGATCTATGTAGGTTTTAATCAAAGTGATTACTAAATTTAAACAAGACAAGGTAATCGTAAACAATTACACCCTCGCCAATGTTTTGAAGGATGTTTTCTTCTATTGTGTTTGTTAGTTTGTGTGTTCATTTATGAACAGCCTAAAGCCATAGTTTTCACTCTTTTCTATACTTTCACTGTGATAGGGAGGTATCAGGCATCTTGCAGAATAAACATACCACATACTCTATTCAGGGTCAAGAAAGGTTGTTTGGAATTTTAATGGCAATAGCTAACAGATAAGACCAGAATATATCAGTAAATTTCAGGCCTGTTTAGTATCTACTTGTCACTTGAGAGAGGGCAATAAACACAAAATCATATAGATGAGAATTCAGAATTTATGTGGTAAGGCGGACCAGGACCAAACTTCGGGAAGACCTAGATGTGGGTGGTTCTGACATTGTTTTAAAATTTGAAGTAAACCAGCCCAATAGTTTTTGAGATATGAATGCAGACAGGCACACACACACAGACAGACGGAGCTCATTGCTATACCCTCTCCCCACTTCAGTGGGGGGAGGGTAATTATTGCCACTCTGATATTTCTTGTAGACATACTCTATTTCTATTAATAGTAAAAGTAGTTTAATAAAGTGTTGTAGAGATTTCAATTCAAGATGTTGTATATAGACAAAGTAAACATTGTGCAAGCCTTTCGGAATTAAGCATTATTATATTATAGATACTATATTGTTAAAATAGTACCTGTTTTTCTCTTTGCATTTATTCAAATTAATTAAAACACCTTAAGACGCAGATTTTACCTAGTTTTTTGTCTCACCAAAATGATAACCATGACCATCTTTTAATATAAGGTCTGCAACCATTTCCTTTTCCTTTCCATTTTTTATTAACTTTCACCTTTAAATACTATTAAATCTACATGTCCCGAATAATGTGGGCAAGAAAACTAATAGGTTTTTTTGTATCAAGTATTTAATGTAATTAATAATAAGTTATCTTTACTAACTTTCTTTCACATTGTTTAAATTATGCTATTTAGATGAAGAGGCACCAGAAATTATTGGCTGTCCGATGAACATCATCTTAAATACTACAGACATGTTACCGTATGCTAATGCCACATGGATAGCACCAAATGCTACAGACAATTCCGGCAATGTTACTTTGGAATCTACACATGATCCTGGGGATGGATTTTCAGATACAACAACCACCGTTGAATACATAGCTACTGATCCATATGGGAACAAAGCCATTTGTTCATTCAATGTTACTGTAACTGGTAATTAATGTTTTGACTTTACTCCTTAAATTATACAGTTTATTCAGGCAAAATTATTTCAAGTGTCAAGCTGTTAGGAGCTCACTGTACTAAGCCTCATCGTTGTGTTGTAGGGTGGCCAGTTCCTTTCTATGCCTGCGGGTATTAAAGCCAGTTCATCGGCACGGCAGGCAGGTGTCCTAACCACTCGAGTCTCCAGTTAAAATAACTTAATAATTGGATCTTTCAGGCAACTTAGCCAAGCTGTATGGGTTGTTTTAAATGACTGATTTTGCCCAAGTGGACTACCAGATCTAGTTTTACCAAACACAAAAATTCACTGCAAGCAGCGCTACTCTTGTCAACTTCAATGCCATCTAACTGATTGACCTTTGATCAATATGAATTTTGACCTTAATTAAAAGGACAAAATAGTTGATTTCACAAGTATTGCCAATGACTAATGGTAAAAGTCGCCATGTTAAATAATCGGAGTACGAAAAACAGTATGATTTATCCTTTGGAATATTACAAAATGACTCATTAAACTTTTCAATTCTTAAATCCACTCAACTCTCTAACCATAATATTGCAATACACCCTGATCCTGCTCAAGTACAGTTTGTAGTACACATTTTGTAATTCCATCTAACCCATGCTAGCATGTAATATAAATGATAATGATGACATTTGATACAGTGCATTTAATGACAAAATATTTTATAAAATTTCGCATTTTCTTGTGATTTTAATTTTTTAAGTTCAATATATGTTTTGGTTATTTTTTAAACAGATGTTGAGCCTCCTTATTTGGATTGTGTCTCTAATGTCACTGTTTCCACTGATCCTAACTTGGCTACGGCTAATGTATCTTGGATGTTGCCGATAACGTCTGACAACAGTGGTTTAGAGCCAGAATTATGGGGTAGCCATGACCCATACACGATATTTAACATTGGAACAACTGAAGTGACATACACATCAACGGATGGATCAGGAAATGTGGAAACCTGTCAATTTAATGTAACTGTAATTGGTAAGAGCAGTTAATTTATTTGCCTGTGCCTTTGGCGAAAGTAACCGACATGCTGACTAGTTTTCCCATAATTAGTCCCAGTGTAAACAGCACAGGAAGTTTACCTAACCATGGAGAAAAGGAAACTTACCCATGCCGCCTGGTTAGTTTAACCGATTCCCGCCTGCCCAGAAAAACTGACCAGGTTAGTTTAGTTTTACCAAGCAGGTAGTCCCATGCAAACAGCGCAACTTGGGTAATCTTCCCAAGTCATATTACAGAATGGCCTTAATTGGTCAATTGGGTGCTCATGTGAGTTGTGACCTTGAGTTACATGGTTTCCATGCCAAATTATCCAAGTGCGAATAATGGTAAAATTTAACCATTTTAAATGTTACCAATTGTCTTGGTAAAATATTCATTTTTATATCCAGTGCGATTGCAGATTAAGCACTTCACAATCATGTGGTGAAATTGTTGAGAAAATATTGCTGTGATGATAACTAAAACTCAGTAGCCTAGGGAGAGGTTATTGGTTTACCATGTTTTTCCGTGGCAGCTTCTGCTGTCATCATTGCTGTAGTTGTGGTGAAATTTTTTAGGAAAGTTTGCTATGATGATAACATAAAATATAATAACTTAAATTTATGTCAACCTTTGGAGACTGCAAGATTATAGCAAGATAAGGCTTAGGCTTTAAAGAGCATTCTTCCCGATCTGATAAAGTGTAGTATATGATCATATTGATAATTGTGAAGCATTTCAGCATTTTTTAGGATTGCAAAATATTCTTAATGATGATGAAAGTAGTAAGTTAGAAAATTAACTAATTAATTAATTTTCTCTAATACTAATATTATTGATAATTCTGATAACTGGTCCCTCCTATTGTTTAAAGAGGTGTTTGCTATTAGATGAATAAAGCCATTGCTTAACAATGGACTGAAAGCATCAAAGGAACTCTCTCTATTCATATAGGTATCTTTGATCTATTAGTTATGAATCTAGTCATGTCACAGTTTTCATACCTTTTAGGTTAGTTATGATTGGTTAATACCTATTAATAGCTTTGATTTAACATTTCTCTCAGAATTTATTGTGATATTCATTATCATGATGTTCTATGTGAACCCGCCAGAAAGCTATTATCATGACCTTCTTTAGCATGTTAATCCTTGCAAACGTGTTCTTCTAGAGCACGATAGTTATCAGGATCTTGGGAAGTTTATCGTGATAAATTAATTCATAAAAGGAATTCAACCAATCAAGGACAGTATATTAAGTAGGTTGTTTACAGGTTTCCGCCCAGTCACTGATATTCATTGTTATTTAACCTCAGCTGCCAGCAATTAAGCCAATCAAAATTATAGCCAATGCAGCTAATTAGCATATAGTTATCATGATCTTGTTTTCTATGTGAACCCTTTTTAATTACATGCTAAAGGAAGTCACATTAGATAAGCACTTTAAAATTCTGTATGAACATGGCTAATAAGTTAAACATGATTTATTATCCATTCATTATTTTTGACATTTGATTGATGTACACAAAATAAAACATTTTATATTCTCCATCAAACATTTAAACTGCACTGATTGGTTGAAAGAGCCCCACGTGATTACTACGCTCACGATAAGGTCATATTTTCCTTCGCCAAATTGCCGAAAGATGGCCGATTTTTTTTCGCTAAATAACAAAGACTTTAGCCAAATTTTAAATACGATAAAAACTTTTAAAGTTATTAAATTTGTCGGTGGATACATATCACATGTATATGTTGTTGATGTGTTATGCTTATACTTTATATTCAT
>JAOTQE010025257.1:0-10510 GCA_025631205.1 Nesometra sesokonis | reverse complement strand
CATTTTGGTAAATTGCACATTTTGGTAAATTACCAAAATGTGCAGTTTACCAAAATGTGCCGTAACTACGTTACGGCTGTGTTAACATTGTTTCAATGACTAGGCAAAGGCGGGACAGGTTGACACACTTAAAAAAATAATTGTATAATATAAATATATCATCATCATCATCATCTCATTATATTCGTCATCGTACACGTACCGTAACCATTTTCCATGTCATGATTATTTTAGACGTCTTCAGAGAGAATTAAATTTAAATGTATCAATTAATTGAGCATTACGGATTTCCGGAGCCTTGAGAAAACGTGTCCCTTATTTAGAATCTATATCATCATCATCATCATCATCATTATCAGTATCATCATAACTATGATGATGATGGTTATAACAATTTTGTATAGAAAAGTTACTAGACAGAACTATAACAAAATATCTTATATCCCGTTTTACAGTATAAATTTGTACAATCCACAATCACCGAAAAACTACTGAGGTTTACTTTAAATGATAAGAGTTTAAGATAAGATCGCCAACATGTACAATCCAAAATTTCGTAACAATCATTATTTACAATACGATTTCTCTGAATCATTGTTTATTTCTATAATAAACCTGTCATATCATATTCCTGTATTCCAACTCATTACGCCGTAAAACCTATGAAGATTTTTATTGTGTCCGGTTTAAAAAAAAGGAAAACAAAAACATAATTTTAAACCAAAAACAAAATGTTTATTTCACTTTGTTTACACGGACATTTCCTGGACTTGGTACTGTACCATAGGCCTACGCAATACTGTAAACTGGCAGCATGTGGGCGTTATTCGGTAAGATGAGGAGGCGGTGCGATTGGTTTTTACTCGGACATTTCAACAATTTCTTATTGTTATTAATTAGTCCACGGAGTTCCATGCTATTATAACTCCATGATTAGTCGATATATAAATTGACAGATTGTAGAAAAGACAACACTGGTAGGTATGAACCTTTGTGTTAAATATCGCTTTTGTTAATTTTATTTTAACATCGTTACAGATTTATTCCTATATGCCTATTTGCAAAAACATCATAAAAATAGGGATTTTATAGGAACGATAATTTATTAATTATAGGCCTGCCATTTTGAATTTTAAGATGGCCGAGGTACTGCATAGTACATTGTGATGTTTAGTATTAAATTTTAGGCAATTTTACATAGATTATTTCTTCCATTGCAACTTGAAAAAAAAAAATTATATTTCCAGAGATAAAAACCATTCAATGTTGTTTGGTAAAGGAGATCAAAGGTCAAATAATTATAGCTTTTAACATAGTGTTTGGTATCATTTTAAAACACTTAAATGGAAAACTTAAATGCAAAGTGTTAATTGACAAATGTTTTACAGTCATAAACCGCGACACCTTTAACACTTGGCCGGTCTAATATGCTTGATCCCGGTATATTCTATAAATATTACTTGATTTCTATATTTTTAATTAAATTCATAAAATATTGTTGATTATTGATTAGCCTATGCCATAAAATTCAAAACGCGACAGGGGGTCCAGAGGCCGAAGGCCCCGGAAAAATGTACGTTAATTTATATGCTAAAAGACATTAGAGTCCATCAAAATGCCCCGTTTTCCAGATCGCAGTCTATCTTGGTTTCGAAGTTCAGACCTTTTTGGATGGGACTAGGGAACCGCTAAGTTTTTTCGTTATTTTACATGCTAAAATGTTGGTTATTTCACATACTAAAGACACATTAGAGTCCATCAAAATGTCCCATTTTTTAGATCATCCATCATAGATTTTTTTTTTAAATAATAGACCCTCATACAGAACATCTTGGACTATAGGCCTACAGTCGAAAAGTGGGGATTATAATTAAAAACGTTGGGAAGTTTTTTTCTCTTTACATTTTTTACTCTTTTAATTTTTTTTTTGGTTGGTGACACGTCCCCCCTTGGATCAGCTCCTGAGTAATGAGTTCTAGATTTTTATTATTAAACCTATAAATTACGAGACCAACGTGACAAGTTATCATACCAGTCCATACTCAAGTTTGACTATTAAACATATTTGAATATTTATTAAAGCCATTTTTATAGCAATAATTAATTAATTATATTACAATTTAGGCCTACCCTTTTAATCTCAAGCATTAGTTAATAACACTGTAAAGTTTATATTTATATGTCATCGTAATAAAAGTTTTAGTACCTTAGTATCGGCGGACCGGTGATCAACCTCACTCTCATGACGTAGAATACCGTGGTATATGTTGACGTCATAAAATTAAGTATGGCATCACGCAATTTAATTCACTTCGTTTGGCAATGCTAGGCATAGCAATACATTTAAATGGCAACATATATAATATAACCGCGTTTATTTAGTAAAACAAAACAAGACATCGCATACACCATCATACAAGGTAATTATAGAGTATACGGAGCGTTGATATCAATAATATTCGTAAAATAAATGTTTGAAAATGTCTTTATGAACGAGTTTCTTTACATTCTTACATAGTATGGGTTTCGGTATTTAAAAGAGGCCTAATATAATGGCGTCTTTTTGTACCACGTACAGATAATTGTATTTTCAAACGATATAGAATCGATAACTAGTCTGATAAGAGCGCTTTTTGATTCATTTAAAATAATTTTTGATTTGATTTAAATACACGTATTTTAACATGTTATTGAAATCTGAGATGTTGTTAGACCTATGTAGTAGAAGACCCCGCATCGATCAACCCAACCTCCACTAACCCATTGCTTCATCCTTGAGCTGGTTAGGGATGATGTGTATGATGATAGCTGGGAATATCAAAACTTTGTTTAGTCTCGTTAATGTTGAAAAAACGTGCTATTTTATTTATTTGTTTTTATTTACTCCTGAACGGATGTTCGAGCACTCCGAACCCACCTCAGCCAACCGTGAGGTCCGAAATTGTAAAACATCTCTACATGCTTGGAAATATTTTTTTATACATTGGTCTAAATTAATTTTAAAGCATCAGTTTACAAAAATTGAGGAATCTTGAACAAATCCAACACATCAATCTCAGTCCCAGCCTACAGAGCCCATGGGACTGTGGTGCGAAATGTTAAATACAGTATACGACCTCTAGATGGACGCAATGACGCTCTTTCTGATTACTGTATTTGAATTGCTTTCAATCCTAAACAGTTGGACAATTTATAGGCCTAATACCGGTCTGCTACCTCTAGATGCTCGGTATGCCACTGTTATACATTTTTTTCAGTTGTTTCAAAAAATGTGACACGTTTTTGTATTTTTAAAATAATTTATTATATTCAATACAGTTCCGCTTAATTTGTGACAATGGGTTGCCCCGCATAAAATTGATGGAGATTAGGCCTAAACCAATGTTTCTCTAAAATGTGTTTTCGTTTCCAAATCACTAGAGGTACGGGTTAATTAACCAAATTGGAGAGCCCAAACCAACATTAATTCAACTACAGTTTGAGTTGAGGTGAGCGACTCTTTTATGTGGAATTTCAATTTATGCCCAAAAGCACTCTCAACAACGGCTTCAGCATATTCGAGCAAAATTAGTTGCGAAAAGGTAGAGCTCATATCCTCCACTATCCACGTCCTTGAATTTATATGGCATCTTTTAATGCCCGTAAAAGACACTCTTATTAAACGTTTTTAGCATGTTCGAGCAAAATTAGTTGGGGGAAGGTAGGGCCATACCCATCCTCCTACACTATTTACGTCTTTGAATGTTCGCATCATCTTTCACTTTAAATTATTGGTCCTACAGGGCCTACTCATATTGTTATAATTGCTCTCCCCCAGCTGTAGTTACGTTTTCATTATATATCGGCGGATGACGTAAACAATTAATTTTGATCTTTGCTAAAAGTTAACAACATATGCGCCCAAGATGATACGTGGGTGTTTTAATATAAAGCGCTTTAAAATAATTGAATCAGACAAGTAAATTAAGCAAATTGAACATCATAAGCCTTAGTTTGCAGTGGTACCGTAACAAACAGTTGTACATATTAAATAAGAAACACACGATAATGCCATAGGCCTATTCTGTATTCAGTATATTGGCATTTCATTAGATTGTTTTTATATGAAATCATTTCGCACAATAATATTAATTTAACTTTTTCTTGGTAACCAATATAATTGCATTTATTTTTCAAATCGGTGTAGGCCTATGTTGTTCACCAGTAAGTGCAAGTGCCAGTCCTGTGTCCTTGTGAATCCCAAGAATGCGTTAACCCATGTCTCTAATGTTACCTTCACGGCGTATAGAATAACGGAGTCACGGAATGACGCTATATAAAAAAAAAACAATTATTTGTTACACAATAACTATTTATTTGGATACTTATTTCTGGCTGATATTCATTATGCTCGTTTAAATATCCTCCACCAACATCGCCCGTTCTTATCCCAACAATGACATTTAAAATAAAGTAAGCCCGTGAGATTAGTGACGAATTTAAGCAAAATAGGACAATATACAACACGAATAACCCTCGCCCGTTCTATAGCCTAAAAATGATATTCAAAATAAAGTAAATCCCTGAGATTAGTGACGAATTTAAACTAAATTGGACAATATAACCCAAAAATATATATTATTAAAATCTTGGAGTAGTTTAAATTCAAACTTGTATATTGATTTTGATTTTGGTATAGATCTACAGTAGGTATATTTTGTACATTAATAAAACGTTGAAGCCTACTAAGTTAAATCCGCAAAACAAGAATCATTATTATTATTATTGTCATGCATGTAGGCCGTAAGCAAGTTTTGGGTGACTTGCATAATGATGCAACTGTAACAACAATGATTGATGACACAATGTTGGTGGTACCTGGTTGGTGGTGGCATTGTTGTACCGTGTTGACGGGTGCGGTCCGAACCCTGTCGGTCCCTGGCCCTAGCCTAGTTGTTTGCTTATCTCACAAAATGCACCCTGCCAACTCTGAAAGCTTTGATAATGTTCTCCGTAATTAGACTTTCTCCCTTCGCTATCGTTTCGACCCCCTTATATTTTTCACCGCACGCCCCTGTTTAGATGTTTGATGACGATGAACATGATGATGATGATTATAAAGATAATCTCAATGGTCAAATCAAATTTTTGTGTTACCCAGGCATAGTTTTTTTACAATTTGGGTTTGTTTGTCAGTCGCTCTTTCGGAAATGTATTCTTTGTTTAGTTGTCTCAATACTGGTATTTTGTGCAAATTGAAATATTTGTATACTTATATTTTACTTCTGGGGATAAACTTTACGCATTTCTTACAATTTCCAGGATAAATTTATGTCTCACAATTTGCAGGGTAATCATGCAGTGTTTACATAGTCAACAGGCCCGTGTTTAGGAAATGTAATGGGAGGTTGGACTTGGGACTCATGCGGAACTCCTTTATCAAATCCCACATCTCGTTATAATATACACCTTAGGCGCAGTTGTTTTACATGCTAAGACACAGCGTCCATCAAAATGTCCCGTTTTCAAGTTCAGCCTGTCGTGGTTTCGAAGTTCAGACTTGGGAGCGAAGCGAGCAATTTAGACTGTGGGCAAGGGCCCCAGGTGGGGTCCAAGGGCCGAAGGGCCCGAACAAATGCGTTATTTTACATGCTAAAAGACACATTAGAGTCCATCAAAATGTTCTGTTTTCTAGTTCAGCCGCTCTTGGTTGCGAAGTTTAGAGTTGCGGCGAGCGAAGCGAGCAATTTAGAACTGGGGGACCACTGAGGGCCCCAGTTGGGATCCAGAGACCGAAGGCCCCAGAAAAAAATTTGCGGTATTTTACATGCTAAAAGACACATTAGAGTCCGTTTTCCATATTAGCTTGTTTTGGTTTCGAAGTTAAAAGACTTTAGGCTGAGGTCCAGAGGGCTACCGAGGACGCCCGGTCGGGTTTCTGGGGCCGGAAGTCCCCAAAAAATTGCGTTATTTTACATGCTAAAAGACACAGCGTCCATCAAAATGTCCCGTTTTCCGTTCAGCATGTCCTGGTTTCAAAATTTAGACCTGCAAGCGAAGCGAGCAATTTAGGCTAGGGGATAAGGGGTTAGGTTTCGAAGTTCAGAATTGCGAGCGAAGTAAACAATTTAGGCTGAGGGCCAGAGGGCTGCCGAGGACGCCCGGTCGGGGTTCAGGGGCCGGAAGTCCCCCCTCAATTGTGTTATTTTACACGCTAAAAGACACATTAGAGTCCATTAAAACGTCCCGTTTTCCAGTTCAGCCTGTAGGCCTATTCTTTCGAAGTTCAAACTTGTGAGCGAAGCAAGCAATTTAAGTTGGGACAGGGGGCCGCCAGGGGGTCCAGGGGCCAAAGGCCCGAAAAAATTGATTTATTTTACATGCTAAAAAGACACTTAACTAGTAGTAGGCTCCCGTGCGAGGGAGGTTCGTTCGAACCCCCCGAAAACCCCCCGAAAATATGGGCCTGGTCCAAGACCAATAATGAAATATAATTTTTTTTAATGCCGACCCTGATTTTCTAGATAACGAATAGGTCAAGTTTGGACATTACTTGTCCTATGATAGTGTCACCACCGTACCTGGTACTCTTCTCTGCATAATTTCATCGTAAATTTAGATGAAGTGGGTGTAATGTGGTTTGATTGTAGCTCCATATGTTCAACCAATTTAAACAATGCGTCATAGCTTTGATATTTTATCTCCTCCGATATAATCTGATGTAAATAATATCTGATCATCACTCTCGCTTCTCATTGTTGTACTGTTATTTAGATGCAAGATGAGAAATTGATATAACGAAAAACAAAAATTATAGTTTGCCCACGAGTCAACATAAATAGAATAGTTGAGTGCAAGAGACATACCGTAGCCTAAGATCTAGTGCTTTAATTCCTAATTCAATCCGATTCAATTCGACATTTTGACCAAATTACATGATATATTCCATCCACATTCAGAAATATAGCCTAAATTCATAGGGCCTAAATGACAATCCAAGAGAAAAAAATATCACTTCAAAATTTTTAACAATATTAAGTCTAGCCTAATAAGTTAAAGCAGGCTAGCTATCTACCCAGCCCCACTGAGACTCAAGGTCTCAGCTTAAGTCCAACTGTGGACTTAACAAAGTTCCTTTCTTTCCACGGAGTCCTTCAACCAGCTCTCAGTACGCTCATCTTAGAGCCGTCCCTTGGGCCTTTTAGTTTACTTGCCAGCGGCACACTCCAGTCAACAAGTCCACACACACACACACACACACACAGCCACCCACACACACACACACAGCCACCCACACACACACACACACCCACACACACACACACACACGTCACACACCATACTAGATGGAGTAAGTGCGCATTCGTAAACCAATGGTTTATTCTTACGACTCATAAATAATAGCCATTGCCTAATATAATTACAAGAAATTATTAACATTTCATTATGAACTTCTATCTGTCTAAGAATAGATAGAAACGACGCCTAGTGTGTGTGCTACCGGATAAGACGGAAGAACGGAGGTCACGGGTTATTATGGTTTTGAGGAAAATAATTTGGACCATTTGTTAACAATATTTCGATATTGTTAACAATAATAATATTTAAAGAATGTTCTCTATTAACGTTGCCAACAATTGAATATCACTATTTTATTTTTTTTAGAAATATGCCGCGCCTATTCTACAACCACTATAGATTCATACGCAGAAAACTCCAGTCTATATTTAAAAAAACAAATTGTTGATTTATTATTAGACAATAAACAGTGGGCTTGTGTAATAGATATGAATATGCCATTCTACGTCTTTTTGCTATTTTCCTAATGAATAATCACATTAAAATGAACCAAAATCGTTCTAGGCCTATACTGACTAGACGGGAAATGTGATTTGTAGTAACAAAATGGTATAATAAATTCACCGATTTACCTAGTTTTCTTAGTTTCTCTTTAATAGGCCTATATTGTATATGCCGTTTTCAGATAAAAGACAAAATTGAAAAAAAAAAAAAAACAAAATTAAAAATAATTTTACGTTAAACATTTTAATAGGCCTACAGTGAGTCATTAGGCTGGTGTTAAATTATTGTTTTAAATGATTTACTTTATTTTATTTAAAACATATCATAGGCCTATTTAGGATAACATCATTCAGAAAATAAAGTTAAAACATTCAAGGTTAGGCATATTAATAACTCTTTAGGCTTATCTTGAATTTATTTTTGCTTGTAAACCTCTACGTAGATGTATTTAATAATCAGTATTTCAACATTAGGCCTATTACTCATTGTCACGTCACCTATTACAAAACAATTAGCACATGATTCTTACATCATCATCATTTTCCATGTCACCATTGCTCTGTGGTGTCATCTAGGTCTATTACAAAACAATTAGCACTTGATTTTGACGTCATCATCATGATACTCATCAAATCGGCACTATTTTAATTAGTAAGGATCACATTTTGTCTTGAAAACACAACATCAGTTGAAGGTTCGATGTATCTTGTCCACAATGATCTGCATTTTTTATGATTGTGCCCGTAATAAAATAATAACCATATTTTATTGTATACACGACTTTGTTCTAAAACGTAACAATGAGCGTGAGGCTTGTAAACTTAGAAAATCAATTGCACTGTAGGCCTCCTATTTTTCTGGCAGGTCTATGTAGAGTGTTAATTAATTAGGGCTGATCCTGAATTGTGAGTTAAAGGGGGTGGGGTGAGCTGTGAATCAGGTGTTCTACCCAGTTTTGACAAGCAAAAACAACATAAAAAAAATTATTGTTTGTACCAAATATCCCCTAATTTGCGTCTTACGGTCCTTACACGCATTATATTACAAAACCAGGCCTGCCCTATTTTATATTTAGTTATAGGCCCCTATGTCATACAACTCAATAAAGAAACGCCTACTGTTCAAGGTAAGGGGAATTCAGTTTTTTTATGCTACACCCCTTAAATCCACCATTTGTCATATAACCCGATACAACTATTGTTCGGGTCAATGTTAGATTCAGCTTTTTACCCCCCAACCTCTTAAAATTATTTTTCATATAATGTCTATTGTGATGGTTAAATGTATACTGTATCTGTGAATTTAACCATTTTTGTTTCTTCGTACTAAATTTCAGATAGTTAATAGTAATTTGAACACAAAATAACTAAATTGTATAAGATAGTTCGCTTTACAAAGGAAAACGATAGGACTATTCCAATATGTTTTATTAAGTCAATTAATGCCACCCTCGTGTTAAAGCCTACGTATATTTAATAAGCGCTGGGCATTAAATGGAAGATATGCGATACAACTGCATTACAGTATTTTGAGGCTTGTTAGTCAATAGTATAATATCGGAAATGATCATCATTATTTATAGATATTTAAGAGCCTATAAATATCCTTATAATTTATTGACACAATGTGTGGTGTAAAACAACAAATCGTGTCAATAAATAACCTAGGTCATCCTTATACAGTATCAAAAATTTCTTAATTTTTAAAATCCCGATAACATTACAACTTTGAAATTTAAATAAATTGGAAGAACGAAAAAAAACAGTAACAGTTTTAGGTTTGCGAACGGATCTTCAGAACATTAAGTTTGTCAACTCTTTTACCGAGGTCCATGTATGGGACAAACATTTTGAGCCGTTATAACAAAGTCATCATCAACATTATCATCGTCATCGTCATCTTCATCATCATCATCATCATCATCATCATCATCACGAACGCTTGCGACACGCGGCGGACTTAATGTTTCCATGTGTTTTGTGTATAAATTAATATGAATACAATTTGTTTATTTTTAATTGTTAATCCTGTCAGTTTTAATTGTTGGATTCTCATTGTATAGTCAATATGTTTTATACCTCCACGCAAGGTAAAAAATTTGATCGCCGATGACGTCATTAGCGAGAGAGGCCTAAACGTGAACAGCGTAATAAATAATGTTAAAAAAGACAATAGTCTACCGTACTATTTCCTTCTTCAGAATAGTTTTTTAGGTGCATTGGAAGTTCAGTGTACCAATAGTGTTACAATTATAAACTTACATAAAACTATTTTCACCTTAATTCGCAGTGGCGGATCTAGGATCCACCGAAAGGGGGGTCACACTTTTCCACTCCGGGTGGGGGCGTGGTTGGCATTTTTTTTTCTGACGAGCAAAAAAAAGGAAAAAGGTAAGCGATTTTGGGCCCGACGCAATTACCTTAATAGGGGCGCGCGTCGGTTGCGCCCCCCCCCCCCTAAATCCGCGCCTGGCTCATTTAATATCACGCTGGGTAAATTTAACGACATTGTATGAATTAAGGTTATGGCAAAGTGCGCCACCGTTAATCCTTGTACTTCCTAGGCCACGAGAACTTTATTTAAAATTAATTACTACAAGTCAGGACCGGCGGAATGTTTTTGAAAGTGAGGGGGCCCAGGGACAGATCAAAATATTTTCAAATGGGATAGGGGGTATAAACCAGTTCCGTTTTAGTGGGAAGAGCACAGAAAGACTGACTGCGCCAGG
>JAOTQE010025246.1:0-10511 GCA_025631205.1 Nesometra sesokonis | reverse complement strand
TTTATAGACAATGTTAAAAATATTGATATATTTACTTTCCAAAAGGGGGGCCAGGGCCCCCCCCCCCCCAAATCTGCCCATGGCGTTTGCAGAAAAAATTTTTGTCACACGCTTTATAGTATCACTGAGGTCGTCTTACTGATATTGAAAATTATCCACTGGAAAACATTTTACCTTTGACAAATACAATTTCTAGAATACAAAATCATATTTTTTTAGCACTTTTTGTATGGTATGTCTACTCGGTATTGGTATTTTAGGCCATTTATGGAGCGCATAATACAATGTCTATGTGCTTACACAAATGTCTTTGAAAAAAGAGAACAAAAAAGCAAAGGAAAAGTATGAACAAAGATGTAACAGTTAAAATGATCTGAATAAGTGGGTTTTGAGCCTTTCCTTAAAAATAGACAGAGCAGGAGACTTGCAGACAGTAATAAGACCATTCCAAAGCTTAGTGCCAGCAATCATGAAGATGCGGAACATTGTTGTACACATTAGGTTGGATATGTACATAGGAAACTGGGAGTGAAGAGATTTATAAACAAAGAGTAGTAACAAACACAATACAATATTTACCATAAATCTTGTCTAGTTTTATAGAGATAAATGCACAGATATATACCTGCCAACTCTCACACATTCTGCGCGAGTCTTACGCATTGGAGCCTATTTTGGACATCTCACGCATAAATTAATTTATTTCACGCATTAGCAGAAATCTCACCCATAAACAGTCATTCCAACAGCTTTTCTCACGTATGACACAATATAGAGCAAAATACGGTAAAAGTCGCCCCAAAACAGCGATAGTTCGGGCAGGTACAGCCCAAAAATGGTCAGATGGCATTTTTTTTTTTTGCTTGCCAGATCGAAATGGGAGAGGATGTGGCCCAGAGAGTGGTGGCAGGATTTGTCTCACGCATTGGAGCCAAAATAAGTTGGCAGGTATACAGATATCGTATACTGGATATTAAAAAGTTTGTCCGAACCACATAAGCGACCACTTTCCGTACATGGATGCTTCTTACACACGAGGCTGTCCAGTTATGGGAGGTTGACTGTACGTGACAGCTGTTCGCACAGAAGCTGTAGTTTAGGTCCTTCAGCAATCTCTATTGTTTAAATTTGTTGGTTGTTTGATGCTCTTTCCACATTGCCCATCACCACCCCGAAGTATAAATGGGTGCAGATGCATATATACTTTTTCATGCAATACAGTCAAACTTGCATAAACCGAATTAAAAGTGCTATTAAAAAAAGACATTAAATTGAAGGTATCAATTTGGGATGAAAAATAAATTTGACAGTGACATAATTTGGCTTTGGTAAAATTGACTTGGGCAAGTTTGACTGGACATTGAATAAAATTTTGTCTTACAATTAGCCTGAAAAACGACTCTGTGTTTCCCTAAGACATGTTTTTAGTTTGGGTCCAGTGGATCAATCGTGAATTTGTTATTTTTGTTCAATTCCTACTGTGGTCCGTTTCATTTGCTTTTCTTACAATTTTCAGGATAATTTTGTTTTTGTCAACTTTCAGGATAATTTCATGTGGGCTAAAAAAATCAGGGGATAAGGAAATGAAAAATATTTTAGTGTCAGGGTTGGGAAATGCAGATTTATTTTTAGGCCTTATGTAAAAACTTTCTCAGACCAAAAAAGGAAAATTCACATTTTGTCTTTGTCATGTACAGTTGCTTTATTAATTTTTTTATGATGTCTCTCTCAATAATACAATACGGAAAACCATTCCTGTATGAATTTGTTCAATATTAAACGCGACTGTTTAGTTCTTGTAGCCCCTGCTGGCACGACGTCCACGAGCGCGCTCAAACTTCCTTCCCTTAGAGCGTACATATGGCCTGTAAAAGAATAAAAATTGTTTAGTAAAGCCTTACTGAAATAATATAAAAATTAGGTGATCTGGAAAAATTAGTGGAGGGATTGAAGTATGAGCCATGTCCACTTACATTTTAGAAAAACTATAAAGTGAGACCTACATTTTACATACCCTGATTTTAAGTTCCCTGGATTTTACGTACGCATAAAATGATTGATGACGTCATCGTTTTAGAGCTATTTCTATCATCACAAAGTGTTTTGACAAAAATAATTTTGTGGGGAAAAATTATATTTGTATCAAAAATGTTATTTCATTCTAAACATTCAAATAACCAAACAAAAAATATTGTGTTTTAATTAATGAATTCAAGTCATTTAAGGTCATTTTATAACGATCAAAAGATCGATTTTTCTCTAGCCTTACCATATAAACAATGAATAAAATAAATCAAGCTATAGAGGGCTTACTCCGGCCAAAAAAACCCCACAAGGCCATGTAATTGTTTATCGCGATGGATTCGAAGACCAGTTTATTATTTTAAAATCATTTTATTGTCAATTTCTGTTGTGAAATTTATTAAAACATAATACAAAATCAACATCGTTAGTAAGTACTGTACTCGGGCTGATTTTGGTGCTAGCCTAGCCCTCCTCTTGGCCTAGCTCCATGATCTGTTCTGCAGCAGGCAAAACAATACCTAGTCTCTTAGGAGGCCTGGCCTAGGCTAGCGGCCTATATCTTACACAACCTGGATTTTACGGATCCCATGGATTATGTACGACCTCTGGTCCCGTACCGTACGTAAAATATAGGTTCTACTGTACATGGATTTCATTAAAGTCATTGTGCAAATAGTATGGGCGAGCAGTTAATGCAAGGGAACCATGAGACACAGCAATAACAGTAGCATTGGTTTGAGGTCCGCTTGCACCATGCTTCTGTTGGTGGAAACCCTAGCACCCCACCCCACTTTAGCACCACCACTAGTTTCTAATGGATTGACGATTTTGGTGAGACTTGATTGTCACACACAAGTGTAGCTGGAACCATTGAGAGGGTTTATTGATTTGGTGGGCCCCCAGCCAACTCCCCTTGATGTATATACTTACTTAGCATTTGAGTGTGGAGTTCCTGGTGCCTTTCCAAAGTGTCTGTAACACTTCCTAGATTTGCGACGTCCTGGAATTAAACGGATTAGATTATTTATATTGAAATAAATTTTAGGTTTAGAACAATGTTCTCTGATCTGGAGAATTAAAATAAGAAAACTGCAACCTACTGGTGCTGGTGGGAGTGCAGCAATTGCAGTTTAGAATCCCAATCAACAGGTCACAGGTTTGAGACTCCAGGTGCGGATCCAAGGCCCCCCATCATCAACCAAAAACAAAAGAAAATTAAAAGAGTAAAAAATGTAAAGAGAGAAAAAAACGTGTCACCACATATTTTTGAGTGGAATCCCTACTTTTCGACTTTATAGTAGATGCTCTTAGATGTTATTTAAAAAAAAAATTTGTATGGGAGATCCTACCCCTCCCTAACCCACCCCCTAGCAGGGTTTAAGCTGTCACTAGCCAAATAGCCAAATCCTATGCCAAAGTTGAATTTGGCTAATTTTAAAAATTTCAATTAGCCAGATAACTAATTAATTTTAGTCTAAATTTTTTATTCAGTGTTATTAAGATAGGGTTTGGCTCTTCAAAGTTGAATTTGGCTAATCAATTTAATAGATAAATTAGCCAAATTGCTAAACAAAAATTTCTTCCAGCTTAATCACTGCCTAGTGCATTCAGTCTTCCTGTGCCCTAGCAATTGTAAAATGGATCTGGTCTGTAATCCAATATTATACAACTCTATTGTCTCATTACCTTGAAGTAGGACAGTGTTTTGTCCCTTGGGTGCCTGGAGTGCCAGTTGATCAAAGGTCAGGATCTCACCACCAGCCTTCAATATCCTTGTTCTAGCTCCAGCAGTTACATGCAATGCACAAACCTGTTGAAAAATAAAGAATATTATTATTTAATTCTGCAGTTTTCACCGGTTCAAGTCTATGTAGTATTGAACTATGTATAGTTCAATATTAGCTGATGACATCACTTCGCCAAGCGAGTGAATTGTTTTTATGCACTGTAAGTAGTGAACTCACTCAGGGCTCACATTTAACCAAGGCACAAAGGCCATTTGCCTCTGGTGCCCTGACAATTGGCCTCAATGCCTCAGAAAATTGACCATAATTTGAGTGGCATTTAGCTCAGTTGGTTTAGCTGGTGGAGATCACTGTGCTGTGCGTTGAACCGTGACTCACTCATGGTTCGACTCAAAACCATGCCACTGGCCTTGTGTTTCGGCTGGAGGGTCAAAATACAAGTTACTAGCGCACCATCTTTCAGATGAGACGTTAAGCCGTTGGTCCCGTGTACAGCATGGCTCATGTGCACGTTAAAAAACGCAGTGCACTCTTTGAAAAAGAGTAGGGGATTGTCTCCTGGTGTACTGCCCAATCACCACCAGAAGGACCCCACTTGAAGTCCAATTCGGATTTTGTGGGTTATCCTTGGTGTTCTACACAAAATAAATCAAATCAAAGCAACTTTGGCCTTAGTGCCCCTTATTCTCAATTATACATGGGGACAAAATTTGTACAAAATGACCTCTGGTGGCCTGTTTATGCTAGTTGCATCTGTCAAATTCAAGCTAAAATGGCCTTGCCCCTAAAAAGCCCAAATTCAAGGCCTGTACATTTTAAAAGAAATGAATCCATTCAAACACCGTTCTTTAATGCCACTCCAAATACTAGGATATTTGATAAATCCAGCTTCTGGTGTCTTATGACATCATATGACACGACTACAGCACGTGTAAAATCCTAATTATGTTAAAAGCCTATTATTTATCCACGCATTGTGCACAAAATGTTTACCTGGTAACGAGTGTCTTAATACAACCTTCATTAATTTGGCCTTTCAGTATTTTAAAATATTTAATGCCATTTGATTTTATCGTTAAATGAAATGGCTTTTCGTATTTAAAAGAAACAAACTGACATTTTGAAATGCATGTTGTATGGCCTTTAAATAATGCACAAGGATACAAAATCGTCTTACCTTCATCTTGGGGAGGGAGAAAATTCGGAGGTCATCAGTCACTGTTCCAACGACAACTGCAGTTTTACCATCTCTTTTGGCCAACTTCATTTTGCGAGCCTAGAACAAAAAACTTGGTTTTGTCAAGTATATTTATACATTCGTTTTTCCACACACACAATTTAGGTCAAGCACAATTTTTCAATATAAAATTTTTTTTTTAAATCGTACTGGTTTTGTAGTCATATTCTTGATTAACTGTAGGCCACAGTGGTGACTGATTAGGTCCATATACTATGTATTATCCAGGCTGGTCTAAACCTACTGTAGGCATACATCAGCTGCTAATTTTTACTAATTAGCAATAGAAAAGTACTCGCCATTGAGGTTGTCATTAACTAAACTTCCGGACCTTTATCCAAGTTAAAATAAACCAGCAGACATCTTGGAGTGATGACAAACAAAACAGAGTGTGAGCAAGAGAAATAACATAAGAGCTCATGGCTGATTTTCTGACTTGCCATCTGCAGTTTTCATGTGCAACACAGGCCTAGCTTTTAATAGACCTTAAATTTGTTTTCTCACTAATCATTGGTTTTCATAGGAATACTTGCCAAAAGTTAGTAGGCTCTAGCCTAGACCCCTCTGTTAAATTAAGTATATTAATTTTTTAGTAACTCATGCTTTCAGAAAATCAACCAACCCTATCCAAGGTCATATGCAGATTTTTGAAAAGGGGAGGAGTTGGGGGGGGGGTTGTGCAGAAGAGAAATTTTTGTTTTTTAGATGTACGGAAATTGCCTCAGTGGCGTGTTAAGAGATTAATTCTTTGTCTTATCCATTTTTCGGAATTTTTGTTTACAGACATAATATTGGTAGGCTTTCCGAAAGAGGGTCCCCCCTAAATCTGGCACTGCCTAGGCCTAGGTCTAGGCATATGTATTGTTACTTGTTGGTCACACTTCACTGCACTGATCAGTTTGTCATCACTTCCAAGTTCAGATCACTGTACTACTTTAGCCTAGGCCTACTACGAACTCGCTCGGTTCATTAAATTACAATTAAGATTGTTTTATTAACATACCAATCGAGCAACAGACATGGGTTGCCTATTGGCTCGGCTCATAAACAGACGCTTCAATACAATTTTATTAAATTTGCCATTGGTACGACGAGCGAGGAAACGGTAGAGCTTGACCAGGAGTCGTAGGTAGATGTCCTGACTCTTTGGCTCGGTCCTATGAACCTTTCGCTCCTTCTTATGGTCGATGTCAATACCCTTTAAATAAGAATAGAATAATAATATTAACATTATTATACTTATGTGTCATATTAAAAGCAGATTTTGATTAATTATATGAAGGATTGAAACAGATTTAAATTGTTAATTCGTATTAAGCACCTACCATCTTTGTAGATATGGCAGAAGAGACCGATAGCCTGCCCTCAATGTTCGTAAGTTCACGTTTGTATTTTGTAGGCTTTCGAAATTGTAAACAGACGTTTTATATGTATTTTAAATCCTTGTTATTTGTATGCTAATACTTTATACTATAACAGTATATAAATCATTTACCGCTATAATTATTATTATTTTTGCTATAAAATTTTAGAAAATTCACTCTGTTACCCTAACCTCAATCAACATTTGAACATTTAAAAATATATGTTAACTTTATAACGGCTGGCTCTTTAAAGTCCATTGTCAACTCTGAAAATGGCGACAAACACGGTAGAAAACGTGTTAAAAAGTATAGATGAAGAAGCCAAGAAATTTAAAAGTATAGTTGTAAATAAAGATATAGACCCAGCTCTTGATTTAGGGAACCTTTTAGTATGTGACCCTAATCCGATTACAGGATTTGAAAAAAGGTAGGGCGTTAAATATTAATTAAACCGCTACTTAGCCTGGCTAGGCTGGCCCAGCACTCACTCAGACTCAGTGCAGGCTCGGCAACCTGGCAGGCTTCCTAGGCTAGTCTTGCCCGGCTCCCTAACTATAGGGGGCCTGTAGGCCATGCTCTCGCTGGTGGATGAACCACTAGATCACACGAGTGACAACATTTAATTAGGCCTAGGCTTTTAATACTTTTTATTAATTTTAAATTTAATTTTGATTAATTAATAAAATGAATTAAAAATTAATTTTAATAAATAAAATAAAATAATTTTAATTATTAATTTTACTACTTTTTTATAATTTGAATTGTATTAATTATACTTTTTTATTAATATTGCTGTTTGTTTTTATTCACAGGCCTAGGCCTACTGTTTGTTCAATATTCATAACACAATACACTAACAGAATGATTCACTTTCATTCAGGATTACATGCACTTTTTAAGTGTACATCAATTTATTAACTACGCACTATGCAAGTTTTTACAATTTAATGTAAATTTGTTGTCTAGTTGTCGATATGCAAAGATAAACAGGACCGTAGCCAGTTCAACAGAAAAAACAGACGAACCGACGCTGTTGCCCAGGTGGCAATTAGTGTCAATAACAGCACAAATATTTATCAGACAAAAACCCAACATTTTGAAAATGTCTGGTGAGGCAGCCGCCTCATGCTGGCTATGGCCCTGATAAAAGTTATCTCATGCTAAATTGGTTAAAGTGAAATTCACAAAGAAAGTGTAGGCCTATTCAAAAATAGGGCAAAATTATTAAAATTTATTAATTAATAATGATCTGCCATAATTTTATTACTTCCCTGGAGTTTATTTTATTTTTTATTTGTGGATTTTATTTGCTTTGCTTTTGCTATACTCAATCTGGTGTAAATTTATTTTTTAGCCAAACTGGTTAAAGGTTGCCAATTTTTTTAACCAAATTACAATTCTTTAGACATTTAAAAAAAAACAATAAAAACTGATAAAAATTCCTGCAAAATGGACAATATTTTGGGATTTTCATTTACCCAATTTGGCAAAAGAAGTAAATTTTATTTTAGCCAAATGAGAATTGCAGTAGCCATTGGCATCTTGGCAAACTGTTAGAGTGAGCATAGTTTTTTTTAACTGAATCTAGTAACCAACAGTGAGCTATTTTTCTGCTGAAAACATTTGTTTAAAAAAATTGAAACCTTGGATTTAATTGGGATATTTTTGTGTGAACCAAACCCTTTACAATTTGTGGTGATTGGACAAACAACTGGAAGACAATCTCATTTTGAAAATGAATGTAATTTATTCTTTCATACGTACATTTGCCTTGATGCAGACTGGACCAATGGCTTAACATCTCATCCAAAGAAAGTGCTCAACTACATACATTGTATTTTGACCATACAATTGAAGCACAAGTAGAGTGGTGTTATTTTCAAATTGTGAACTAAAATTCATCGTCCAAAATGGTGACTGAATAGCCAACTGAATTAAATGGCAACCTTTCACCTGTTTTAGTGAAGACAAAATTTAACCCCCACCCCCGCCTGAGTGGAGAAGCTGCCCTATGTATGAAATAACAATTATTGGCATATTGTATGGTAGGTGATCAGGGATGTGGAAAAATCCAAGTGTGGTGGCAACAATGTAAAAGTTGATAAAATTATTAAAAACAGTACTTTTACACTCCTCAGTCACTAGGGTGGTTGTCAGGTTGAAATTTGACAGCATTGAAGGCCTTAAAATAAATTTTAGGGTGGATGGAACATTTTTAGGGTGGATGGCGCACCTACCTCGAACCAGTATAATGACATCCCTGTTATTTGTAATAAAGAAATGACTTCCTTGAAAATTCCAACTTCCTGGCCATAATTGTTCCTAATTTATATATGTTTATATATTTTTATAACCTGATACAAGTCATCATAACTTTATTTTGAACATTTCTAGCAAAAACAAGAATGATTACCTGAAAGAATTAGCGAGAGACAACACACAATTACTATTTAATGAAATATGGAAGGTGAGTTGTATTGAGTGTGCTGCCATCTATAAGGCTGTAGACACTATGTACTGGATTGTCATTTAAACACACAAATTTTGTAAAAATGGAAGTTGGAATTTTATACCACAATTGTTTTAAACCTTGTAATCTTGACAATTCCTGACTTATTAATTATAAAATAAGTACAGTAAAATATTTTATCATACCATACTACATACTCCAATTGTTGAAATATTCAGTACGCCATCGTGTTTGGTTTATACCTAATGATGACTTAATTGTTGGTACGCATACACGGACAGATAAATACTGTGAATATGGGGCTAAAAACATAATTTAGATGTCATGCATATGTGTGTAAGTATGGACAAGTATGTGTTGTCGTTTGAAAGAATACTAATATTCATAATAAGTTTAATCTTTTGTTTATCTAATTACTAGCTAATGTCCCATTCTTTCCAAAATCTCTGAAATTGACTTTAAATTAAATTTGTTTGAAAATTTACCTATTTATTATTTATAAAACACTAAACATGGATAAGTTACTTGCATACTTTTTAGTTTTATTCTCGAAGTTTTAAAAAAAAGTTATTGAAATTGAATTTTTAAAGGAATGCACTTTAATCAATATTTGTTTTTTTTCCCCTTAGCTTCCAGCTGAAAGAACAGAAGATGTCATAACTGTCAAAGCAAGTACAATTTAAATCTAATATTTTTTTTTATTGAGTTTTCCAGAGAACCTTGTTTCAATACCATATTTTTACAAATCACCATCTTCCTCAGTGGCGTATCCAGGGGGGTGCTCAGGGTGCTCGAGCACCCCCCTTCAGGGGTGGTAAAAAATGTTTAAAAATCGATAATTAATAGTTTTTTAATTAGCAGATGCCAGAATTTATAATTATCATCTTTTAAAAAATTTATGCCCTTACTGGTACAGAGTGTACGGTAAACATTCAATCCAATTGAAATATTTGTTGAAGTGAGGTTCAATTATGCACATAAACATTCGCATTATACAGGCCAAACTGAACTATGACGCCTCTAAATGACCGAAAATGGCATTCAAATAGAGTCCAATTTTTCCGTTAAATTAGTATTTTCAACATCCCAATTTACCATTTCTAAAGATTACTCCCTAACATTTTCAATCATTTATACCTGTCAACTCTATTCGTGAGATAAACACTACAACCAGCGCTTGGTCACTTTTTCTTGGATTTTGATAAGCAAAAAAAAAACCTCATCTAATTGTTGGTGCATTTCTGTGTAAATTACCACTGTTTTGGGGCCGTTTTATCGTATTTTGCTCTATGCGTGAAAAAAAAATTCTTTTAGAATCACTGTCTATGCGTGAGAATTCTGAAAATGCGTGAGTCCAGAATAGGCTTCAATGCTTGAGACTCACTTTTTCTCTAATTTAGATAAGCAAATAAAAAACCTCATCTAATTGTTGGGGCATTTCTGTCTAAATTACCATTGTTTTGGGAGCATTTTTATCGTATTTTGCTCTTTGCGTGAAAAAAAAATCTTTTAGAATCACTGTCTATGCGTGAGAATTCTGAAAATGCGCGAGTCCAGAATATGCTCCAATGCTTGAGACTCACTTTTTCTCTGATTTTGATAAGCAAAAAAAAAACCTCATCTAATTGTTGGGGCATTTCTGTCTAAATTACCACTGTTTTGGGGCCGTT
>JAOTQE010025235.1:0-10511 GCA_025631205.1 Nesometra sesokonis | reverse complement strand
ACGGTGCGCTAGTAACTTGCATTTCGACCCTCCAGCCGAAACACAAGGAGAGTGACGTGGTGTTGAATCGAACCATGGGCAAGTCACGGTTCAGCGCACAGCACAGCGATTTCCACCAGCTAAACCAACTGAGCTAATTGTCACTCTTCTACCTTGGGAGAAAATTTATCCTGTTTTCCAGAAATAAGCTCACAATTGGAAATGATTGACTAGTTTGACCAAGGTAATTCAACACAGAAAGACGCTTTTTCTGTCTTGAAACATAGCATAAGCACACAGTGTTGAATTTTTGTACACAAAAATTTTTGGTCTATTAGCTAAAAATTAAACCACACAATGTGTTGGTAGTGGATATATTTTGATTGATTTTGATAACTACCAATGAGTTATTTTTAGATTTTTAAAGCTACAATCAATTAACACTAATGAAGCCAAATTTACCAGAGTTATAACCTTTGAAGTCAAGAGTACAGTTTCTTGGTTTAACATGTTAAAATTACAATTCAATGCACTTTATATAAGGACAAGTGTGATTGAAAATCATATTAACATTTTTTTCCAACCAGCAAGATGACTGGATGATGGATGCCTTTCAGATGAATACATTTAGCAGACAAGATTTGAGAAAAGATAAAAATGCAATGAAAGAAAAGGAAAAAGAAGAGAGGCAAAGTATATTGGACAATGTAGGTATATTTCATTTCATCAAACCTTATTTTTCAAACAGACAGTTGTTTTTGTAAATAAGTCAAAACATTAATGTACATTGTACATCATGTCCAGCTTCCCACTCATTCATCTGTCCATGGCAGGGGATGAATGGACCAATACACCGGGGTAACACCCTACTTGTCTCAAAAGATGTACTGGTTTCTTCATAGTGCACACGAGCCGTATGTGTATACTGGGTCTACGGTTTATAGTCCTTATCCGAGAAGACTTGTTCCACCACCAGAACCATGATGCGAGCGGCTTCGAACCCGTGCTGTTATTTATGCATGATTCATGGTTCCCCTGTATAAACCGCTCGACCATACAACTCGCACAAATGAAGGTAAATGTCCAGACACAGTACCACTCGATTTCTTAGGATCATTTGGGAATGTACCTCCTGAACAAACCTGCATAGTAGCATGTTTAAGATAAATAATGTACTTGATTTATGCCCATTGATAAATATAATTGTTAATTAACACTACAGTTACACCTTCCTGTGCGGACACCTCTTGTAACGGACACCTCCCTTAATAACACTCATTCAAAAGCCTGTTTGTTTTTCCTTTCTAGTTGGTGCATTTGGTACCTCTCGTAACCTTCCACCTCCCGTAAGCGACCGCAGACACTTTTTGACTTAAAGTTTTGATTTTTTGTATGATAATTTACATCCCATACATGCCCACAGTTTGTTATGTCATCCTCTAAGCCTTTCCTAATCCAAGGATCTTCCTAAATGAATGTAAATACTATTATCGAGAATATAGGGTTTAAATTCTACAAATTTCACAAATCTCCACTCTCTTGCCATACCAACCATTAAGTCCTCCTACCACTCCTAGTAATGTTAGAAATCGTGTTTCACTAACTGTTTAATTCATCTCAATATTTTAGCCTGGGCAGAGTAAAAATGAGTTGAATCCTTATTGGAAAAATGGAGGAACTGGACTTCCAGATGAGAACCCAAGTAAGACAAATACTTCAAGTTCATTACCAAAGAAAGGTGGAGATGGGGGGTTGTGGTGGCTTAAGCAGTCGTACAAAAGAGCAGTTGAACAGTCTAAGGATAGTGGCAAGGATTTAGGAGATATTCTAGCAGAACGATTTGGGGTAGGTGTTACATGGGGTCTAGGTATAGAATTGGTAAGGGAGATGGGGGCAGTGGGGTATTGAATAGTTAGACTTGATGAAGTGAGAGGCATTTTGTTGTCTCAGCTAAATCCAGAGACCCCATCTACACATGTGATCTTCAAAATAACTATTATATGTTTATATTTTGTTTTGTTAATTATTTGAGAAACAGTAGCAGATAAATCAACTCAATTTTTTATTTTTTCTCTAAGTTTTGGAAATGACAATAAGACATAGCTGTTGGTCGTGTGTACAACATGGCTCAAGGAAGAATTTAGGGCATTTTCTTCTTGCGTATTACACAATCATCACCGGAAATTCCCCATTGGAAAACCTTTGCATTATCCTTGGTGTATCATACTGTAATATTGCAGTATGGCATTGGATTTTAAGTTGTAAGGAGTGAATTTTGGGAGATTATGTCACAGTTGTTTGATCACTATTTCTTTTATGAACTGCATTTAATATTGTATACATCATGATCTTTTTTTCTTCTTTATTGTATCCAAAACAAAACGAAAAATAGCACAACTAATCGAGGTTGTCTCCCTACCTTTACTACACCAACTCCTACTGTAATAATAAAACAAAATCAAAAGTGAAACAAATAAAATAAAATGTAAAATGTATGCATAATTACTTTCATTTATAAACTAAACTTCAGTTCTGGTTATTATCAATCAATTAAAAGGGTTATTTTGTAGTCTTAATTGTGGAACATAATTTAAACTCGGAAATACTGCTAAGCCAAAACATATGAATTCTGTGAGGCAGCACTTTCATCATGCTTCACTCCTTCCTGCTTCAGTATGTATTTATATGTAGAATTTAATAGACACATTTATATTTGTTTTTGTTTTTTTAAATTTTTTTTTTAGTCTGAAGAAAAGTATTATAAAATGTTAGCAGATGCTGAAGCAGCGGTAAGCCAACAAAGAGGAAACCAGCGAGAGCAGCGTGATCGTGACAGAGATGGAAGACACGACCGTGAAAGAAGGTCTGGTGATAGCGACAGAACCAGAAGAAGTGATAGAGATCGAGGAGATGATGTCAGAGATAGACATAGAGATCGATATAGAGAAAAAGAATATGGGGATAGAAATAATGATAGGTCTAGTATAAGAACTAGAGATTCTTATGAAGACAGACATGGGAGTGATAAAAGGCGTGATGGAGACCAAGACACCAGGAGAGATACAGGATCACAATATGATAAAAATACTGGTTTAAAAAGGATGTTTCTTAAACCAGGTGATGATACTAATACGTCTAGGAGTAATACAATGTTTAGGAAACCTGGAGAGGGCGTTGGAGTCCGATCAACCTCCTCAAATATGAGATATAATGAAAGGACTAAAGGTACATCACAGAACTGGAGAGATAAAGCATTTATAAAACCTTCTGATAAACCAGAGATGGAAAAGAGCAAGGAAGCACCTTCTAAAATTGCATCATCATCGAAAGATATCAAAAGAGAGTACAGTAGTAGTAGTGAGAATGAGAGTGAATCTGGAGAGGAGGACTCAAGGAGTCCATCTCCACCTCCTGTAAAGATTCTAACAGAGGAGGAGATGAACCAGCTGGGAGCTAAGATCTTGAGGGCTGAACTGATGGGTAATGAGGTAGGTGTAACAGAATAGCACTACTGTACTTGCCAACTAACTTTAATGATTTGTCTATTTAAAAAAAATATTTTAAACTTATAATCTCATATTGATTATATATTGTATATAGTATTATATATAAAGTTATTTACTTTAGGTTATTTTTACTTTTAATTTTCTTTATGTGATTTAACTGTACCGCTTTCAATGCAATAGAACTGAAAGTGCCTACAGTAAAAAGAAAACATTAAAAAAAAAAGAAAAAATAAAAAGAAACAAACAAATACTGACCCTGGCATAAGCCAAATACCTTTCAACATGATATCCACGTCAGTGTGTGAATGCGGACATTTATAAGCCCACTAACAGAGAAAATTTATCTCAGTTACTTTTGGGTAGGCTTATACCCAGGTTTACAAAATGGGTAGCATACTTAACTCAATGTCAGAACGGTAATTTGGAGGACAATGGAGGTGAGTAAAGTGTGAGTGGTAATGAAGTAGGGTATGTGGATTTAGGGAGAGGTGCAAACAAATTATTGATATCAGGGGCGCAGCCAGGATGGAATGAAAGGGGGGGGTCAGCAGTGGTGGTCCGGGTGGGCGTGGTTGCCGGTTTGGTTTTGATGAGCAAAAAAAAAACACATCATTTCCTCGTTTTAGTCTGCATTATTGACGATGGCTGGCTTACAATTCATGATATACTATAATATTCTTCACATTATAACTTTTTTACTACAAAAAAAAATTTTTTCTCAAAATTTTAGGGGTGGGGGTCCTGACCCCCCCGACCCCCCCTCTGGCTGCGCCCCTGGATATTATTAGCAATTCGTCTCTAAAACGGAAAATATACAGCAATCATAAGAACTGATTCCTTAACACATTTTCGATCATCTAAATACCAAATTTTCCATGGGGAACATCCAGACATTCTGCCCTGGATGGTGATATAGATAGAAAATAATGATTAAAATAATAAAATAGAGTAACAAAAAAACAATTTTGTTTGATAAGCTCTGTTAAAATTTGTGGACGTTATTTATAAAATGCTTGCTTACAACCAATTAACATCGTACTATTTCAGGAACAAGCTAATAAGCTTAAAGCTGAACTTGAGGCAGCCAGACAAGCCAAATTAGCACAGCCCAGCATACCTGTTAAGTCAGGTCAATCAAAGGATGAAGCAGAAGAGATTGTCCTTACAAGGATGAATAAGAGTGGACAATGTTGGCCAATGCCAGAGATGGAGGGAGTGGCAGAGAACAGGAAAGGAAAGAAAAGACGAAAGAAAGCTAAGGTGTTGTATATTATCTTTGATACCAGGTCTGCGCTTTCACTGCGATTTTGGAGTAAAATCTGTCTTCCATTAATTACTCCACCACTAGACTAATATGGTTCTAAAATAAAAAAAAATTGAATACATCTTAAAATTAGAAAAATTAATATGTCTTACTGTAATGGTAATCGGCCTCACAACCCTCACTTTGTTATTAGGGTCCTGTTAATCGTTGAGTTAAAAAACTGCGCAACATACACGACTGATGCTACTATTCATATGAAACATTTTTAATATTAATTTGTGGGTCTAGGAGACACCCAACTTAAAAAGGATAATGAACATTTGTTGGAAATGAACTCTAAATTATATATACAAAATTTCATGCATGTTGGTTTAAAACTGGCAGTGCTGGATGCTTAAAACTGTGGACACAACAATAATATCAGCAACAGCAACAAGAACAGGAGTGAGGCTCACACAGCCCTAACAAGGCCGGCGGAATTGGTTTGCCAGACCACTTTTTGACAAAGGAAAAAAATGCTAAAAAATGAAATGTAATAAATTATGTTTTTCTCAGTCAAAAGTATACTTTTACTCTTTAGTTTAAATTTCCGAGATTATAGAAGTTTATTTTTGGCAAAAATCTCAACATTAACTCCAAACATATGGGACTGAGGTTGGTGTGGACTCTACTTTCCCTGATTATCTTTATATTTCATCCGCTGGCCCTGCCTAACAGTAATCTGAAAATATACATTACTACAAAACCTTAATCAAGAAGACTGTCATATTATTTTTTTAATAGAAGTTTTGTTATTACTTTATAGTAAAAGGAAACTCATCAAATAAAAAAAAACACATAAACTTCTTTTTGAAGTTTTGCAGTTTTAAATTTCTTTATGATTTGTAAATAACTTACCAAGATTTTATTTTAATTATAACTCTTTTATTTTCTTTAATTCTAGTTACCAACCCATGGAGATGGTGGTGAGAGGGAACGTTATTTTGCCGATGATGACAATTTTGATTTGAAAACATTGGTTCAACGTGAGAAGATGAATCGTGCAGAGGATCAGAACATGATGTTGTCAAGATTAGCAGGCAGGGTAGGACAAAACACTATTATACAAGCATCTATTGGTGCATGGAAGGTGGATTTGAGAATTTTAGTAGCGTGGGTATTGCAGCAGTCTAATTTAATTTGTGAACTTGGGCCATTTAGAACTTTGAAGTCATTCTTAGTCAATCTAGTGTTGGACAACTAAATGCAGTATTAAAAAGGCATATGCAGAGGTCCCAAGTTGTAAAAGCAGAATTGCTGGAGATTCACTCGTGGTTGTCCTACTACAGTTTGTAGTGTCTACCTTCTTAAAATGTGTGTACAAATATCCTTATTTAAAAGCTCAACACATTGCCTGACCTTTTAGAAAACCTGGACAATTTTCTGGAGAAAACCAAATTCCGGGAGAAAATCTGATAATTCTCGGAGCCTGGGAGATGATCCAAAATTCCTGGAGAGTCCAGGACAATTCTGGAGACTTGGGAACTCTGCATATGTACTGTACATCTTTAGACCAAGCATTTTTTATTATTCAGGTATATTTATTCTAATCGCAGTGATAAAAAGCAGATGTACAGTCCAATTTTTAAGGTAGAGATACAAATATAAGGTTATGTTTAAAAAAAAGTTTTGTGATAAAAAATGTTGTTTTAAAAATTTGAATGAAACCTAAGCGTGCAAACTATGTTTTGTTCTTAGTAAATTGACAAGGTTGATGATGAGTACCATACCTTGAATGATATGTTTGGCTAACGAACCACTCAAGTTGAATCTTTGCATCACTGTATTATAATATTGTTTTTATATTCTTCTTTTAGTCCATTGACAAGGTTGATGATGAGTACCATACCTTGGATGATATGTTTGTCTCACGAGCCGCTCAAGTGGAATCTCGTGCGCAGGCAGAAGAGAAAGAAAAGAGCAGAGCCATAGCTGAACACAAACAGCTGTCTGCTGCCCTCTCTAAATGTCCATACTGTCTTGATAGCCCCGAGATGAAGAAGCACCTGATTATATCACTTGGGTCAAAGGTTAGTGGCGTTAGCTCAGAGTTGGTTAAACTGGTGGTAGTCACTGTGCGGTGCACCGAATCGTGGAGCCTCGCTAGTCCCTGGTTCGATCAAAGACATTTGAATTCAAATTTATAAAAACGTGATAGGCTCCTTGGACATTTAGCCTCTGATTAGTGTTCCAAATTATGTATAAACACTTACTTCTTATATTATTTTCGGAAACAATTTTGAGCCGCTCCATATTTCTTTTCTTATTCTTCTTTCAATCTTTTATTTTGTATAACGTTTTCATTGTAGATTAATAAAATTTAGTTTAGTTACATACATTGCATTTGTTAAATACATTTACTTTTATTTATATATTTACATTTAAAGATACATAGTCTATGTCTTCTTTATATAATATTTTCAAATCTTTTCTATACATCTCAAGCTAAAGTTAGACTGGTCCAGGCGACCTCTATAGCCACATTAGATAGTCTCTCTTCATATAGGCTTCTATGAATGGATGTCTTGTTCGAGGCAAGAAATCCTGTTTTCCACACCCAGTACCCTTTGGTTCTTTGTAGCCAATTGGGAAGCAAATTCCAAACTCTAATTGTGTTTTGGCTGTAGGATCGAAATACAAGTTATCAACCCACAGTCTTTCAGGGAGATGTTTTCCCATTGATCCAGTCTTCGTTATGGACCAGAAGCATGTTGAAAAACATACACTCTTCAGAAAAAAGGAGAGGATTGTCTACAGAATGTGCTGCCCATTCACTGCCAAAAAGACCTCATTAGAAACAAAATCTCCAGACAGCACATTTTTTGTTTTATCACACTGTAATGTTGTATTTCAAACATAGATGTATTATTTTAACGGGTATATGGTGAACTTCCACAGAATACATAGCGCTAAAGTGCAGTTTCATGTAAGCGCCTACTATTCCGGAATCCAACAAGTCATATTGTGTTACATTCTAACACTGTTGCGCCCCCCCAATCTTTCATAGAAGTTTCAAATTTATCAATAATTGAAAGTAAAATTAATCCAAATAAAGACACCGACAACTTCGACAACATAAAATATATGTGACTTATTTAAAGAATTTGTATGACAAAAGAATTTAAAAAATACAATAATTGTAGAACAGTTATGATTTTTTGATGGAGGCTGACGTAATCAAAATAGTAGGTGCCTACATGGGACTGCCATTTTACAGTGTTAAGATCATTATCTATGTGGTAGTCACTGTGCGGTGCACCGAATTGCAGAGCCTCGCTGGTCTCTGATTTAATCACACTCCCATTCTCCTTGTGTTTTGGCTGGTGGTTCCAAATATAAGTTAACAGTGTAGCATCTTTCGGATGAGATATTAAGCCGATGGACCTGTCTGCATCATGGATCAGAAGCATGTTGAAGAACATATACACTCTTCAGAAAAAAGGAGAAGATTGTCTCCAGGTGTGCTGCCCATTCACTGCCAAAAACCTCATTAGGAACAAGATCTTCAGACTTCACACATTTTCTTTGTATGTATCGCTCTGTAATGTTATATTCAAAATTACTTTTCAGGTTCGGGACTTAACTTAGAACCTCTCTCATAGACTTGCAGAATATTTTTTATCATTTTTTTCTACAGGTATATTTAAGTGTTCCAGCAACACAGTCTTTAACAGATGGTCATTGTTTAGTAATTCCTATGCAACATACAACAGCAGTGACTGCCTTAGACGAAGATGTATGGGCAGAGATACAGGTAATTACTTATTTTTTTCCAGGTATGCACCATACATACTCAAGTATAAGCCCAGCAAACAACACCCAACAATTGAGTTGTTTTATACATAGAATTAATTCACTCTACACAGATTCAAAACATGGGTATAAGGCCCCCCCCCCCCCCACCCAAGAGGTGACTGATTCAATGTTTAAGGTCGGTTAGCTTATATTAGAATGTAAGCTCACCAATGTTTAAGGTTGGCAAGCTTATATTAGGATGTTTGTTCACATCATATACTGACTGGGATTTCATGTTCAATCTAGTGGGCCTATACTAGGGTATATGTCCATATCACACACTGACTGTGATTTCGTGTTCAAGGCTAATGGGCTTATATTAGGGTATATATCTGCATCATACAAAGACTGGGATTTCATGGTCAATCTAATGGGCTTATACTAGGGTATATGTCCACATTATACACTGACTAGGATTCCATGTTCACATTTTATCTAACGTGATTTCAATCAGTGCTTACAAACACACAAGCAAAGAACTTGCATATCAGACAGTTAGGTAGCTGATTTAAGTCAACCTATTTTTTCCTGCTATTGCTTTCTCAATTAAATATCATTTCCTCATCAGAGATTCCATATGATTTGATCTTTTGTTTAAATTTTAATGTTATTTTTACAAATTTAATTCTATTAAGACATTCAAGAGGGCGCTTGTCAGGATGTTTGAATCGCAAGATGAAGATGTAGTCTTTATTGAAACATCAATGAATCTACGAAAGCAGCGTCACACATGTGTAGAGTGTATACCAGTACCCAATGAGACTGGTGATATGGCCCCTATTTATTTTAAGGTAAGAACCCAGATTTGTTAATGTAAAATAATTGGTTGTTTTATCGGCAGCTGTATTGTACCCTAAATTTGGCAGACAATGATAAAAATAAAATTTAAATACTTGCAGATTTTGAAGTAGTACGATTCTTATCTACATACATCCAGCATTGGCTGGCAGTAAAATAATTTGTAATGTTTTGCATTCTCCTGTGTAAAAATTTAAATTTTTAAAGGGGAACTCTCTGGTTAAAATTTCTATGGATAAATCTGTAAAAAAATTAGTTGTGACCTAACAGAAAAAATTTTAAATTTCAATAGTAAGATGCTTGAAATCCTGTTGCAATGCGAGTCCAAAATCAAAAGTGGGTCTTCTCAACTACTGAAATTACACAGTGTTAAAGAATAGGGCAATTAGAGACTTTCAATGGGTTGTGCTTGAAAACCAGAATCACATAACAGGGTTCATACACATTAAAACAAGTAAAATTCAACGACATTTCAAGGACATTCCAGGTCATATTTTTTTTTAATTTCGAGGACACTCAATCAATGGTATTGCCATGCATGGTCCAAAAAAATACACAAAAATGAACCTTTGAGTTTAGTGAGAATAGCTGTTTTACCTCAACTCAATTTCAATATCATAAAATTTCCAGGACATTCAAGGACAATTAGCATATTCCAGGAGTTTTCAGTACTGGAAATTGCATGTTTGTTTTTCCAGGACGTTCAAGGAATTCAAGGACGCATATGAACCCTGTTATAAATATAACTCGCATAAATGGAAAGATCAGCCAAATTCACACTAGAACTTGCAATTGTTAATGTGATTTTGATACATTCTTCAAAAAACCCTTTCAAAATCTGTGATTTTCCTATTCTTTATCATTGTGTAATATGAGTAGTAGCCCCACTTTTCAATTGATTTAAGATTTACTTTGGAAGTATTTTTCTTCATTATTTCATTGTCAAAATGTTGTGAAATTTTGTCAGTCATGCCACAACTAATTATTTTATAGGTGTATCCATAGAAATTTAATCATGGGTTAATCTTTAAAAATATTTAATCTTTAATATGGATATTGCATCAAGTGAACATGATGAAGTTTACAGTTTAAAATATAAAATATATAATATATAAAAATATGTACAGAAT
>JAOTQE010025234.1:0-22079 GCA_025631205.1 Nesometra sesokonis | reverse complement strand
CAATAATAACAGTAAAGACTACATTAAAGTAGATTTAAATTTTAGTGATTATGCCCTTCCAATACGGAATTGCCCACCTGCCAACCTAAAAATAGAGTCGTTTGGCTGAATACTTATACTCGATCGGGGCCGGAACTGTCGAATAGGTTATCTACAGACGTTGCCTAAAGTAATTGATTTTACCCGGCAGAACAAAAGAACACAACTTCACTGTTCAGGGCCTTCAGGCCTATATAATCAGACAAACCCTGACCCAGAGAGGTCAAATTGCTGTACAGATTAGGATTAGCTGCTTCGCAGCAATTAGTATACAAAAATTAATAGGATTATCTTGTTTTTCTAAAATTTTATATTAAAATTCGGTAAAGAATTGCTTAAACTGCATAAACCAGACTTATTCAACTATTAGGGACGTATATGATGTTGTAGGCCTAGGCAACTGGTGATGAAGTTTATAAATTCTGATTATTTTTGAAGGGTGGGTAAGAAACTGCATTAGCGCCAACTATACCCCCTACTGCCTACTAGGCCCTAGTAGTAGAGAGCTATTATTAGGCCTGCGGCCGAAACACCCCTGCGGCCCAGGCAGTAGCGAGGGCCTAGGCCCTAGGATGGGATAGGCCTAGCCTCTCTAGGCCTAGGGCTGGGCCTAGCCTAGCCGAGTTGCCACAATCAACGGAAAATAATACTCACTCTGGCAAGGTAAATAGGAAGCACGAATTAACGCTCGTTTAAGAAGCCTAGGAGAATTCATTTTCTTATTTCTAATTACGATGGTAATAAATTTATGTGACTTTCAAGACCTGAAAAAATTCGAAACAAACAAGCATGTTTCCATACTTCATCATGACCTTTGACACCAAACGTGTGCGCAGAGACAAAACGTAAGGGGCGCCATACTCCTCGGTAACTAGATAAATAAAGGTCACAACCATAGCAACTAGCCTAGCTTTGTGACTAGTGTATGTTTACCTGTAATATTTAATAACTTTTGTTTGATTATAATCAGACAAAATGGTAAGTGAATATCGTTATACATGTGTATTTATTTTTAGATTATTTCAATAATAAGTTTAGCATTTACATTCGTAAAAACGTCGTATTAATTGAGCACGATGATGATGCTCTGCTGGAATGTGGGGTTGGTTGAGGAGGACAGATTGCTGTTCTGCGCTTATAGAGGCTAGGCCTAGTAGTGGGAACCATAAAGACATTGAGAACTTAACTGATTTTCCCTTCCATCGTCATTATTGTACATATAGGGTAGTCCTAGTATGCCCTAGGCCTAGAGTAAAACAGGTTTACCATATTAAATTGAAGTTAACATCACAACAACAAAGCATGGTGGAGTTGTGAACTCATCATATTGCCTCAGTGACTGGGCTGGTTGCCTTGTCTCAGTTGAACACCTCTCAAATTACTGCATGTACATACCGTAGTTATTTTTAAACTATTTAAATAAGTACTATTAAAATACTTAACTGAATGTAATAAATTTAATAGGCCCAGTTTCGACATTGATGTACACATTGAGAGGTTTGTACGTAAACAAATCTAGGATTCAAACCTTTATATTTTGTTTCTTTTTTATTATCCAGTCTCGTAGTATGGTAAGCTCAATAGGCTCCTCCTCAAGTGCTGGATCAAGGCGGGCGAAAACACGACAGTACTACACGGTCAGTAAAACGTCAAATGTTGATGAATCACTTTTCGCATCAAAGCCTCAAGCAGCACAAAGACAACGCAGTGCACCTGAACTCACGTCAGATATCTTCTCAAACGACTCCAATAACAGAAGGAACAGACACTCAAGTAAAAGATCAAAAGAGGAAGTTCAAGTGATTACTAAAGATCTCATTAGAAAACTTATGTAAGTTTGGTAGTTGCACTGTAGCTTGGTGGTTAACCTGACCTGCCAATCCTGAGGTCCTGGGTTCAATCCTGATCAAAGACTAGGATTATTCTCACAAATGTACAACACTGCCTAAGCCTCATAATGAATCTTAGTTTATAAGCATGATGTATTCTATCCATCCTGCAATTTGTTGTTGGATATGAATGACATTTTTAAAAAGATATGTTTAATGAAACCCCTGTTTCCACTACAAACAAAATTATATTTGGTAAAAGTCTTACATAAATGGATGCATGTAAAAGGTTCTAACTACAGTTAAACCCGTAAGCGGACACCCTCGGGTCCGAGAAAAGTGTCCGCTTACGGGAGGTGTCCACTTACGAGAATTTCGGCCGATACAGTGCCAACGTTGTAAAATTATGTATACGTCCTTATGTCTCATATTTCACGGCATTCTCAACAGAAATTGGCTCTTAAAATTATAGACACCCATTTTATACATTAGTTATTATGTGGTTTTTCATTTTTAAGATTAGTTCAGTAATATGATTTTCAGCCATTACAGTATAACGACAATTTTGTACAGAAATTTGTATTCGTTGTACAGAAAATCAGTAAATTTTTAAGGATATCCGCTTATGGGAGGTAAATTTGCTTAAAAAAAAAAATCAAAATTTTAAGAAAAAAAGTGTCCGCGTCCGCTTGCGAGAGGTGTCCGCTTACGAGAGGTACCAAATACATTGATTAGATAGGAAGAACAAACTGGTCTTTGACTTAGTGTCCGTTATGGGAGGTGTCCGCTTACGGGAGGTGTCCGCACAGGGAGGTTCAACTGTAACAAAATCATTCAATAATAAAATTTATTCTATTCAATTCAGATTAATGCAATAATTGTGTATCATTGTTTTATAAAGAAGTTGAGAAGAAAAGTAAGCCAATCAGGAAGTACCAAAGGATTATGATCTCTGATTGATTTGTACAATTGCATTTTTGGTTTATTTTTGGTTTAATAAATGATTGTATGGCCAGTTTTCCAGATAATACAAAATTCAGGCGGAAACACAGCGTGAGACAAAAGAATCACTGATTGGTTTATTTAATAAACCAACAGTGATTATAATTATTTATTTGATTGAGGAGTATATTTTTGGATAAAAGTGAAAATAGTTTATTTTAATCATGATTATTATATTTGATGCAGCACTTGGTAGCTTTGTATCTTAAGCAAAAAATTAAATTATAATAAATTTGTAAATAACATATGAATAATTTAATATTAAAACATTTATTTCTTTAGAGTGCCAATGGAAGATCCTTCAGGGAAATCTGTCATTCTTCCGCAAAGTGAATTTTTTAGAATTCTTGGAAAATCGCATGTAATGACTGAACAAGAAAAAAATGCTGAATATATACGTCGTAAAAATCAAAAACAAGAAATCTTGGTGAGTGAAATAGGTAATAGGCCAGTTTAAGAAGCCACAATATCATCCAATAAAAATTGTTCCCAAGCTAGCTCCAAATGTAATATTATGTACTGTAGTTGATTACAGCACTAATATAATAAAGCTTTTGTAACTCAAAACCTATGACTCTAGAACACTTTTTACGTTCTGAAAACTGTGCATTACTAATTAATCAGGCAAGCCCCCATTAACTTTGTACTCATACTTGAATTTATTTAATTGGAAAGTTGTTTGATATTCATTTTTTTCTTTACAACTTCTGTTGTCAACCGATAGTTACTTTAGCTCAGTGAGTAAAACATCGCACATTTAATCTGAGAATTTAATGAAACAAGGGTTTGAGTCCATCAAAAACTTAATTCCAATGCAAAAATTTGCCCTCATATTTCTGTTTGTCACAAATAAAATCCATTACTTAGTTTCTAACTTACTTAATCAGCTGGGTAATTCTAGAGCTCTAAGCTGGACATATATATATATAAAATGCACATATTATATGGTTTGATATTAACGATTAACACATTAAAATAAATAATTTTATTATGTACAATAATTGGGTCATAGTATTTTTATGAATTTTATGAGCAGTTGAATGTAAATTAAAATACTCATGCTGCTACCACTGAATGGCAGTAATTGTATAATAACATGTGTTTAAGTGTAAATATTTCATGACCAACTAACAGATCAATAAAAATAAGTGAGGTTTTCATTTTGTAATATTTTATCTTTTGTCAACAGGAAGCCAGTGTAGCTGTGAAGAATGAATTACAGACATTAGATAAAACAAAGAAACGAAATGAGAAACTGAATGAGTTAGAGGAAGAAGCACAACAGCAAGCTGAATACCTGCTGGAGAAAGCGAGACAGCAACGAGAAGAACAGGAAGATGATATAAAACGATTAAATGAGGTAATGACGTTTCATAGACTATTAACTATATTTACACCAATAGGCAGCCTGATGTTTGATTAAGTAAAGTAAAACTTTCCATGCCATCAAGGGCTCATAGTGCTGAAGCATATGCCCAGGTTGTGTGCACTTTAAAGAACCCAGTACTGTACATCTTTGATACAAGTAGGGGTTATCTACAGTGATTTTTAGATAGCCAATCATATTTCTTTGGCAATAAGTACTGGTACGGGTTGTGTAGTTACAGGTTCCGAGACTGGGACTCAAACTCTTGAAATAATACTTCCAAACTTCAGTAACTTTATTGAACAACTTTTGTCACATTACACTGTAGAGAGTGCTAATTTCTGTATAATTTAATTCTTTCAGTTGATTTTGAATGCAAGATGTCATGCAATAAGAGATGCCCAACTTCTGGAGAAGGAACAAATTAAGACAGAAGTAGCTGAAGAAGAAAGAAGGCTTGATGATATGATGGAGATGGAGAGACAAGAAGCACTTTTACTGCAGGAGCAAATTGAAAATCAAAAGAAAAGAGAAAAATATGAGTATGTTTTATTACATCTTCGACTTTATAGTGTAATTTTAAAATGTATATCACATGTGACTGTTTCCTCAAAAGTATAATTATTCTGACTTTTTCCCTGCTAAGAAACGTCTTGAAGACTGCCTTTTTAAAATCCATACCTGATTCAAACAACTGTTATACCTTTTAAACCTTTCCAAATACACACTATGTCGTATCCTTCGTTCGTCCATTTCACAAATTTATCTATTTTCAAATCTAATCTAAAAATGCATCTCTTAAAGTACAATTAATAATTTGTTGACTTTAAATCCACCAGAGGTGCAGCAAAGGTACTGAAGCAGATTGCTAGCAGAGAGGAGGAGAGATTGCTGGACCAAGAGAAGAAAGATCAAGAAGCACAACAGATGTTGAAATACCTTGAGAAACTGCAAATGGAAGATATTGAAGTATGTGATCTTATTATTTGCATTGAAGAGTGCCATTTAGCTCAGTTGGTTTAGCTAGTGGGAGTCATTGTGCTGTGCACTGAACCGTAACTTGCTTGTCCATGGTTTGATTAATTGATTGTATTTTGGCTGAGACGTTAAGCCATTGGTCCTGTGTACAACATGGCTCATGTGCATGTTAAACAACGCAGTGCACTCTTCGAAAAAGAGTAGGGGATTTGTCTCCCAGTGTACTGCCCAATCATCACCAGAAGGACTCCACTGGAAATAAGTCCACTTTGGACTTTTCGTGGATTGTCCTTTGTATTCTAGAGCACTGAATATATCAAATCAAATAAAAAAATACATTTACCTTAAAATAAACAGTTTAACAATTTATTAGAAGCTTGTTTAGCTTTGTTATGTAAACTGATAGTAGTCACTTGCTGGAGTGTCTAAACAGGAGTTCATTTTTATGAGATATTAAAGACTGTCGCAGACTTGAGCTTGAGCACAGGCCAATATTTCCTCTGGTCACTGGATCAGACCAATGGGTGCAACATTGTGTGAGCCAATAGCACAGCGCACAGATTTTAACATGTTTAACAACCTTGGTCGCACACACCAACAGCTCATTGTGTGCAGCAAAACAAACTTTATTCTCACACTTTGCATGTACTACTCAAGCATTAATATTGTAACATGTCTGCATCGCATCAGTGTTGGTGTATTGATAAAATTATGTCTACATGCAAATATTGACACGCGTAGTGCATGGAAAGTGTGAGATTAACGCTTTCATTTTGCCGCACATGTTGAATGTTGGTACGTACGTGGTCAAATTCATTAAATTTAGCTACAGTACATGCGTAAGCCATTGGTGTGCGCCAGTAGCACAATTGACTGTTGGATTGTGCCTTTTATCTCACACATTGCAGCCTGTAACTGTTGATCCTGTTTAAAACATTGATGTGTATATTAAAGAATGCAGTAAATTAGTAGAAGTCTCCTTGTGTATTGTTGTGTCAATATTGAGAAAACACCACTAGAAATATGTACACTCAAACTTTCATGGGTTGTCTTTGGTGTATCACATACCAAATGATTCAATAATGTCTACAATAGATAAATTTATTGATTTTCCATTTAGTTTCCACTATTTGCTTTTATATGTTTTTAGGTATTGGAGCGTAAACGAAAAATCCAATTGGAGGCTCAGCGAGAAATAAAGCGAGCTAATGAAGAACAAGAAGAAACAAAGATGCGTAAAATAGAGCAGGCCCAACTTGCTGATCTGAAAGTTATAGAGTACCAGAAGCAGAAGGCAGAAAGAGAAGCCAAATTTGAGGCAGAGCAAGAACTCAAACGAATTGAGAAAGAAAAGGAAATTGCAAGACTTAGAGCCATGCAGGTAAAGTGTGTGGGTTATTACAATAATAAAAATTAATAGTTTCTCAAGCGCATTTAGCTAAGCTTACCTCAATATTATGTTATGCTAAACCCACACCAGAACAAGAAAGTCATCTTTTTTTCTTTCTAAATTTAGTATTATTTCCACAGACTTGACAAAGACACATGTGGTAAACCATAATCTCTGTTAGTTGATGAAATAAAAAGCGTTTAAAATGGATGTAGAGATTGTAAAATGCAAAATTCAGCAAAACGGATATTTTATAAAGTGCCAGCCTTTCTGGTGGCTGTTTTTGTATACCTTTGGTCTCATTATCAATTTTATTGTTAAACTATAGTGTTAAGGGACAAAGCATAGAGACTTAACACTTTATATCTTTTTAATGATGCAGTTTTATTTTTATAGGAACGTGCCAAGGACTATCAGGCTGAGAAGGATACCTTAAGAGCAAAGCGAAATCAGGAACAACGAGAAAGAGAGTGGCGTAAGAAAGAAAAAGAAATGGCCATCAAGAAAGCAGAAAACGAACAAATGTTGAAGGTAGCAAGAGAGATTCAGGTTCGCAATAAAGATCACTTTCTGGCCGTGCAGGCACAGAGAGAAAGAGCTGAATTTGAACGTGTTCTCAAGTAAGATTACGTCATATATTATAAAGTTTACTTTGTAGGAAAAACCTTAATTAATTTTGCAAGTTGTATGTCCAAGCGGTTAAGGCAGGGAAGCTGTGAGCATAGCAAAAACAACATGGGTTTGATTTTTGGATTTCTGATTAAACCTAAAAAAATACTTTGTTACCCAAGCCCAAGCAACTCAAAATTTCAAAAAATCAGGGTCTGACTTTTTATTTAAATATCCACCTTTTCCGATTTTTTGCTAAAATCATAAAATTATCAAGGAAATTGTAAGAAATATGTAAAGTTATCCCGGAAATTATAAAAATTACAGTTTATCACAAAATTTTATTATTGGAAATAAAAAAGGTCAGATTTGCTGACTGACTGATCCATCTTCTGCTTGGGCAACATAAAGATTTTGTTTTATTTATTTTAATTCTCAAAATATATGAGCCTTAATAATATTTTACAAAGTTGGGAGTCTAGGCTTTGGAGTATTAATAGTTTTGAAAGTCTGTACTTGTGATAGTAAAGTAACTGTTTGTTATCATCTCTTATTAAATTTAGTGCTCAACATGCTGCTATGGAGAAAGAGAAGAAAGCAGAGTTGGAAACACAGGGAAGGCAGCGAGTTTACGCTGAAGATGTCCGCTTACAAATCAAGGAAAAAGAAGCTCTTAAAATTGCTGAGAGAAATGCGTTCTTCAAAGAAGGAATCAAGATAAACGAAGAAGCAAACGAACGTCGTGCCAAACTTGACGCTATTAAGCAGAAAAAGCTCAGTGAATTAAGGTAATGCTTAGTGTACATTTTATACATGGGTAACTTTGTATACATGCTTAGTATGCATGTATACAGTGAAACTTGTGGAATGTGCATAAAAGTTGATTATTTGCCAGTCACAGTTATAGTATTTCAATGTCATTTCATTTTCCAACTACTTACAAATTTGGTTAAAATATCATGCATGCTAATTTGATTTGGTTTTAATTATTTTGTAAGTCAAATTAACAGTAATGTACTTATAGTATATCTACCCTCTCTATAGTTCATACATATATAAAGTGGCATATCAGAATCAGGCGATGTAAGTAGAAAAAATCATTGTGATGTAAATAGAGAGTATGATATCATTTTAACTCTACTTGAAGGTATAATTTACTAGTATTAAAAACATGAAACCATTAACCAATTATTTTTAAATTTTGTATTTTGTTAATGGAAATCAAAGATAAAATGAATTCTTCATTTACATCATACTCTTAGAGGCCAAATTATAAAGGTAAAAGAAGTGAAACTATAGATTTGATTTAGATGAGTTTGACTGTACAATCTTAATGACTTCTTCCATTACTAGCCATCCAAATTTGGTTGGCCAATTGTTATCATAAATGCAGATTTATGTTAATCTGGTCCTTGCCACTACCATTAATAACTCCCCAGACGTGGCATTATCAGTAGTTTAAGTTACCCCTGGCTAGTTCATACTAGTAATAATTGTACTCATGTTTGTAATGCTACCTCTAATCTGTGAGTCTGAGACAATGACTGAAAATTTCTTTTGCACAACATCAATTCCACTCTGATGCAAAAAACACCTACTTTCTTAATTTTTAGTATTTTTTTATTTGGTACCTAAAAATTGCTTTAATACTATTAATTATCAATCCTTCATAGTAAATTCTCTCATAATTAACAACTTATTATCAAACTTTTTTTCCCCTTTTTCTCAACAGAGCCGTTGGCGTACCAGAAAAATACTGCAATGAAGTGGCCCGGCGGATAGAAGCGCCTCCTCCAACGCTGTAAAGTAAAACAAAGAATTTATATATTGCAACCTCTACAAAGTGGGAACTTTAACCAAAAAAAGTCATAGAAGTATACTGTACATTAAATTTTGATTTAGATTTAATGCAAGTATATGTCAATGAAATATCATTTTCAGTATTATAACTGTTATATTTGGTGGTAATAATAAAATAAATATAATATGTATTTTACTATTTTTAAAATTTTATTATTGGATTGTTAAGGTTTGGCAATCCATATTGCTCCCACCAAGAATATAAATGAGTACCAAGAGTTAAATTTGATAGGTGTTTGTTCCAATGACCAAGCTAATAATATGAAGAGAGCTACCTTCCAAATAAGTTAAAACTTTACACTGTGATCCAACAATATAAACCAATCACTTGTAAATAGTTACAATTATAACTCAATTGTGTACAGTATATTCGCTGCGGAGTGATATATTCCACATCTACCATTCTTTGTAAAGGGTGCGAGTCGATATTCTACTCCTGCTGTTTCAACAAACCTCTCAATTTAGTAATTATTGAGTTTGAATTAACAGTTGTGCAAATGTTGTAGCCTAGATCTACACCACACTATACCCGAGGAATTTCCTAGGCTACAGTATTTAGACCTTGAGAGCTAGACCTAGGCAGCAGCTAACTTAGAAAATTTGTTTTTACAAGCTAGCTTGTGCCTGGTTTAGCACGGCCTATCGTAAGTTTTTTTTTTATCGTGTACTGTAATTGAATTATAATTGTAAAATTCTATGCCTATTTTCAGGGAAAACCAAAAAATACCATACTCACTGTGGCAAGATATTGTACTCGGCATGTAGAAAGGCATACATTTACATAATTATCACACTCTCCATTACAATTTTTAGGGCATTAATTTTTTTTCAGTTATTTTGCAATGAAATTTGTTGGGGGCCCTTACCATTCTCCATTGAATTGTTTTTAAATGCAGACCTTCGTTATTTTTAGATTTTTTGGTCAATTCAGCTTGATCAACACAAAGCCTTATTTGGCATAAGCCAGTACATCTTGATGGTACTCACTAACTCTAATTTTTATTTGAGAACATTGTTTTAACAGTTTAATAATTGCTTCAAAACATTATCACCTGCATATTAATACCATGAATGTGCACACTTGAGCAGTTATGACACAATAGTTTGGTTTTTGTTTTTTTAGGCAAAACACTTTGTCCATACTCCCTCTCTATACATAGGGACATAGTAGGTGGGTTCCTTAGAGTTAAAAATACCAAATACACTAGTTACATTTGCAATATTATGGAATGACTCCAAAGCAGAGCAATGTATGTGTTCTAAATAGATGTTTGTTCCAATGTAATACATTGAAGACATGACAAACATATTTTATGAGTATGTATATTCCAAATTAATAACAGATGAATTACAATCTGCTTCCCATTACGATGTAAACGCAAGTTTCTTCCAATGGTTTTCCATGCATATTATTCAACCCAACTAAAGACTTTGAATTACCAAATACTGTATTAACATAATCCTTCCATTAAACTTTTTATGATTTAAATAGAACTATAAATACTTGTATGTGGAAAACCACACAATGGAACCAGTAAATATTGTACCAATGTACTCTATATTAAAAAAAGAATAGCACTAATATAGTAATCTACAAACTATTGTATAAAACCTGGCTGTAACATTACAAATGAGATTGTAATTGTCATAGTCCGTGTTTCCGCAGGAAAAAATTATCTGATAAATTATCCCGATAAAAATTATGTGATAAAAGTGCTGCATAAACAGGTGTTTAACCTATTCTGACGTAATCAAATTATCTGATAATTATCCGATGATTGACCTAAATGCGATAATTTTTTCCCTTTGACACGAGGTCAACCTTGATCTTGCTTTTGGTACTTTTTGCAAGGATTTCACCGCGGTGCAACCAGGGTGCCACGCAAGGAAAAGGGTAATCGCCAAAAAATCACCGGAAGTTAGTGGACTCGCAATGGATTATGGCCTGCAGAAACACGGCCTTATAGTGCCGGTACATATAAGGCCCCAAAAAAATAATTATTAGTTTATCACTCTACGAAAGCATAAAAACTGATAAGGATGGGAGGTTTTTGGTGTTTTTTTAACCGACCCTCCGTTTTTGTAATGGTCCCAGTCGTCCATCATTGTTTTAGACCCTCGGATATACGACGCCCATGAACATAACAGGGCACACCAGCCTGCAGTGAACATCATTTGTTGTAAGACTAGTTTTTGTTGTCGTGAGCACGGAAATCATGCAAGAATCATTGTTGATGTAGCATTTCAAATGAATATGACAGAAAAAATGACCATTTAAAATAGTAAAGAGTAAAAAAAATGGGATTTCCCCAAAGATGGTGCACGTGGGGTGATGAAATAATATTTTTTTTATGGGCCTAATGCAATTCACAGTATAGGTGTTTGATCATTAATGACCGAGTAGTACTGTATATTGATTAGGTAATAGTATACTCACTATAATTGGATAAGGAACACAGTACTTACTGTACATGTGTTACTTTATATGCATTTTTAAAGCTTAAACAGCTATGTTTCTATTTAAATACATGTTTGTGTTTAAATATTTTGTACATAATGTTACATAATTGTTGATAGTGTTAAAATGATAGTCTAATGAAAGAATACACAAATATGAAATCAATGTTGTTTAGTATCCATTAAACTTTCACTTATTCAAAATATATTGTACTGTATGCTATTTTTTAGTAGTATGCTGTATATTTGTAAAGCGCAAAATACTGGGTCTCTATGTGCTTAAGACAAGTGGGAGAAAAATTAAATATCAAAGACACTACCCAAACTGTAGTATAGGGGTGAAGCTTCATCACCAGACAGGGATCTGTCAGAATGTGTCTTGGCCAGCATCAGTTGAGTCTCAGTAATTCCAGATGTGGGTACGTCCTATCCTGATAGAATTAGTAAGAAAATAGCTGGCAAGGAAATGAGTATAGCATGAATTAGAGAGGATAAAACAAATGTTTTACTCCAATTTGAGCTTTAAAATTAGTTAAATATTGAGCCTTGAAAATAATAATGGTAAAGAATTCCAAAAAGAGTGTCCAGCAAGTGACCATGAATCTCCAAAAATGGACATTTAAAAGTAGCTAGACTCTGATATTGAGTTAGTAAGTTGCTTAATTAGTTGAGGTGTATTCCAGGAGTGCATGATGAATGGATTTGTAAACTAACAATAGCATTTTGAATTCAATCACTGCTTTACTGATGATCAGTGGAGTTTATGAACAGTGGTGTTATGTACAGTATTGAAATTTAGGGGTGTCGTGAGGATGATAGCAGTGATGATTAGGAGGCAAGCCATGGCAATAATCTAATCTGGATATCACTAGAGAATACACAAGTTTAGAGTAGAAGCTTCATTTAGAAGTCACCTTATTTGCTTAGTATTTTCAAACTGAAATTATGCTGTTTTACAGATGTTGATGTACCACTCCATGGACTTGGTTCAGACAGAGGTTACACCAACATTATGTATAGCAATGCTGTCACCCACAAATGGAATCGATGGCAGACATGTTAGTACAGAACTTCAGCTTTATATACCACTTGTCTTGTTGGCATTACAACAGCATACTTTTGGATTAGCATTGAGTCTCCAGCCTCCAGTCTGCAAATAACATCAGTCTCTGGACTAAGATGAGTAGAGTTTGGTGTCATCTACAGGGCCATTAATGTGGGAAACAGGATAGGTTCCAACCATAGATGTATTATTTCAATGGCGTCCACAAAATACATATAGCCCCAAAGTGCAATTCCATGGAAGCGCCTACTATTCCGGAATCTAACCAATCAAATTGTTACGTTCTAACGTTGTTGCTACCAAAGCCGTATATTGAGAGAGTTTGGCCAACTTAGTTTCACGTGATGCACACGCGATTGATCAGATCAACGCACGTGACTTTGGGCGGCCATATTGTTACCAAATAGATTCGTGTGCGCCATGTTATAACGCTGTGTAGCATATACCGCATAGTATATTTCTTTAATATTTCATTTGTAACTTGTACAATAATAATGGGAAGATGAGTGGTTCACGAGCAGAAAGCTACCCAAATAATGTTATAAACATATATTGCATCTATTTTTACAATAAACAACAAAACTACATCTTTCATGCATTTTTTTAAATATTTATTTCAAGCAAAAACTAATTTAACAACAGGTATAAGTGTAAAAAGGTTCTTTAAATTTCACCTTTATTAAACAAAATGTGAGGAGTCACAAAATGAGTTGTTGATATATTCTGATGAAAGATATCGTAAGCATTAAATTGGTTTTTGCAAAATTTAAAAAAAAATGCACATGTTTAGAAATACTTTAAATCAACTTCATAGATAAATGACTGTTGACTTCCAGCCTTTACAAATGTACAAATGTAAGTTAAAAATGCTCCAAAACTACTAAAATCGAATTTTTAATTTTGAATTGCTACCTGTTTGTGAATCTCAAAATCACCTGGCATACAACATAACTTTTTTGTAAAGATGAGTTTCAATAATATGGTTTTAACTTTGATGTTATTTACAAAATCCATGCCAGGTTAAAACTTATACAAAAACTTTATCTACAGCAAAGAACAATATCTAAATCAGGCCAAATTAATGCATTTTCCATTAACCATCTGTAAGTCAAAGCTTTTTTGAAGTCAAACTTATTACAAAGCACTTAGTATTTGAGTTTGGCAAAGCTTGTCTGTAGCATAGCATTTAGGATGTTTACCAGTGTTGAGATCTCAGAGTTTTCTAGCATCTCTGTACATGTATTTTGGAAAGCAATTTCTGGACACCAGGTTAACAGTGTGCTTTGGTCATAGTTATTGTTTATTTTGACTTAGCTTAACCAAAGTAATACTGTATATGTACAAAATGTTTTTGGACAGGGTCTCTACAATAGACTCCTACATCCACTTGTTGTACACCCTTAAGATGACATCTTATCAGTTGCTGCCATTTCAGGTAGCTCCAGATGCAATGAGAGACAATCAACTTACAAACTTACTACCCAAAAACACAAACAAGACTAAAGGCCTGTTTATACTAGGACAATCATCAACGATAAATTGATAAAAGAAGTTGTTCATATAGGAATTACAAATTGTAGTTTTTCATTCTAGAACGATTCAATTACAATTTAACATGTACAGTATATGACGACAAATACATTTTACAAAGTGCACTAAAATGACGTCACAAAAACTTGAAAATCATTAAACACCAACAATTTTGTTTTTATTGATTATGACGTCATTTGATTTGTGAAAATAATGCTTTCATTGTATGCACAGTGAAGTTTCATACTGTTATTCTAGTATAAATACATTTTAAACTTTTCTATAAAATAACATTTATCCATTTATCATTGATTGTAATTATCATAAAAAACTTTAACACCTAATAACCTCTGGGCCTTCTCTCACACAAAGTTATATTCTTCACTGCTTTCTAAAATTTTAAGAATTCATTTATTAAGAATATGAAACACAGACTACATTTAGAGGATATGAATTAAATCAGTACCAATATAAAATGTTTATAAATCATAAGAAACTACAAAAAAAATCAACAATTTAGTATAGTCTATATAAATTTAAACATGCAAATATTTAAAATTATTGAAATTATCTATATTACTACTACTGTATTAGAAAATACTGTAGGAACGATACATGAGAATTTTTTTCTAAACTCCAAACAACTGATGACAATTAAACAATATGCATTGACTTTAAACTAATAGTTATCAATCTAAACACATTTTATAAGTAAATATCATTAGTAAAAAACAAGTGCACATTTTAATAACAAAATATGCTTAACAATTTAAAATATATTAAATGATTACCTACACTTCTACATTTTCATTATCAACATTAAGTACTACTTTTGGATATTCTTACTATTCCTATAAAAACCAATAACAAGTTTAAAGCAATTTCTTAAAAAATGCAGTATTTAATATGGTAGTAGTTATGTACAGAAGAGAAGAAAGCTCACAAAAAATATAAATATTTGTCATTTTGTACCCCATCCATGCATTCAAAGAAACCAACGACGCTTATCTGACCCACTGCATGCAGGGGCAGATTCAGCAGAGCTGGTTAGAGGGGGGCCAGTACCAGATAGAGGAGGCCCAGTCCCAAGTTCTACAGTGAATTAGTGTTTAAAGGTTGTCCTAGGTCTTCCCTAGGACTTCTTTTCAAACTAGATGCATTTCTTAGTTATCTGAAAGGCCATGTTAATAGATGATTCATTCCAAACAATGAGTTTTTTTAGGTTAAAATAGCATTATCCCAAGTCAAAAGTAGGGCCTCGGTCAGGTGGGTCCCAATTAGATCCGCCCCTGCCGCTGCGTTGAGGGTGTGATACAACAACTTTCTAGCAATTTACTGTTGCTTATTGTACAGTTGGGTAGCCTGAAGCAATGTAGAAAAAGCACCTTAACCAAGGACACAAAGCAACTGGCAAACATGAACTTCCAACCTGTTGATTAGGAGTTTAAACAGCAACTGCTGCGCCAATTACCCCAGTGGACAAACAACATTGCCTACATTACATTCAGTCTACCTAAAGTAAATTCCTGCAATACTAAAAAAATGTCTATATATATTAAAGTATGGAGTTTTTTGCATTTCATTAACAAAGAAAATTATTTTTTATAAAAAGTGTTGAGGCCATAGGTGCATGGCTTGATCCTACTTAAGTATAGTATCATCCAACTTTTTGGATTATTTTTTTTCCCTATGGGATAATTTCGTAATAAAATATGTTCACTTTATTTCAGACCACATAAAAGAGGTGGGGAAAAACAAAGTGAGAGTTGCTTAGTGTCCAAACCTGAACACCTCAGCTGGTATCAAAAAGTCAGAATGCTCTCTTTTAGAAATTAAATGCAAATTGTCTACAGTCCATGGTTAGACACATTGCATGGAACCTTTAGGGCACAGGTTTGTGTGAGCATATGGCCCTGATAAAACAATGGCCTGAAATACTATACCGTAATAATACAAAATAGACCATAACATACAAAAAGGTGAACAACTTAATATGTATTATAACTTATTTTTTAACCTCCACCAATTTAATCACCAATTTACATCTGATTAGAATAAAGTAAATGGTAAATTACAATTCATCTCCTACCCTTCTTAGGCTGTATTGGCTGCTAGCCCTTCCATGTTGTACAGCATCTCCAATCAATTCAGTGTAAGGGTGCAGAGGTTTAGAGGTGGGTGTCACATGCACTCTTTAAAAGAGCTAAGGCCAGAAATGAAGCAAATGAAAGCTTTACATGCTTACAAATCCAAAAAAAAATTTAAAAAGCAAACCTGAACAGGGACATAGGTATAAATGGTCTTTTTTCCCAATTTAAATCCTTAGATTAAGTACACTGGCACACGGGTAGAATATTTTTTAAATATTGAAGTATCAATATTAATCAATAATAATCATTGTTAGATTATGCATTATAATGTATTTATAAAGATATAGTCAAATTCAAGAGAGAGTGATTTTTTCACTACTATAAGATACAAAGTACATAATTATTTCTAAACAAAGTGGTGCTGTCAAATTGTGAGCAAAAAGAAAAACTTTGTGATTGTAAGACAAATGATTGGATTTTGACCATCCAGTTAGAACACCACTCCAAACATTAACATAACAAATTCCTAAACAATACATTGTATATTTAGACTTTCATAATTTCTTGTTTATTTTTAGTCAATTTGCAAATTTAACAGATAAAACAGTTAAGATCCATGATATTTCTCAAAATAAAATGACTTATTTACTGAACAAGCAATGCTTTCTTGGTTCGTTGTTAATTAGAGTAAATAAAGAATTTTACAAAATTCAAAATTCCTTCACTTACAACTAAATTCATAGGAGAAACTGTAAAACACCAACAAGGAAAAGTTTTAACCCCCAAAATTTCCAGATAAGAATAGGTTCAATAGAATGATAATGACAATAACATTATTGATTATTGTATGTCTCATAAACAATGTTATTCTAAAACTGTACACATTTAAAGTGATGGGTAATCATCAGGTAGAAGCACAAATTCCCGACAGGTTGGACAAGTTTTCTGTTCATTCATCCATCTTTGAATGCACTGTAACAAAATGAAATGATATACGTGTTAATACTTCTTGTTAATCAGTACAGTAAAACATCCAACCAACCCTTGCAAAACAAATCAGTTTCATATCATATTTTGTCATGTTAAAAGGAACCAAAATTGAAAGCCAGCTTTCCATATTAAAAAAAATCTAACATACTGTATAAAATATCATCTAAATGGCTTTTTTTAAATCTAAGTAGAAAAAATGATTTTACTAGAATTTATTGTCACATCTATGGTCTTTTTACATTTATATTTAAAATTATCTCAGTTGTTTGTCTCTCATTGGCCTTGCTCTTTAAACAGACTAAAGACAATGGTAACTTTCATAATAATTTGTTAGCATGTTTACTGCAGTGAATGAGTATGCACAGGTGCTTGCTGTGTGCCACAGATTTGATATCACAGTTTTATTCTCAATTAATCGATCATATTTGAAGAGCTCCTATATCAATGGCAATATAACGTTCAGTGGCGCAAATGACCGTGACATGGTAGTATTCAAAGTGCATTTTAAGTACCAAAATTTAAATATGCAATATACAAATCAACTTTATCAATTACTTAGTATGAAATAGAAAAGAGATGAAAATATAATATTCCTATTTGAATTAAGAAAATTGAGGTTACAGGGGTGCATCCAGAAATTTGGAATCAGCGATTTGATTTTGACAAATAAAAAAAACAAAAAAATAATAAGAGCATCCTTTCCTTGTTTCATGCAACTTATAAGGACATTATTGAAATCTTCTCAATGGGTGCTTGCTTGATTATTTAGTTTACTACAAAAACCCAACATTTAGGCTGCTTCAGCACTTTCTCATTTCTATCTACGGCACTGAGTACAGCTTATAATTTGAATGAAATTGAAATGTCATAGTGGCTCGGTGTTGCTTGGCATAGATAAAGGAACACTGTAATAGGGTGACAATGAAGGAGAACATAAACATAAAGGTTCTTACATCTGTATGGAACATATGCTGGCATTCCAACTTGCTTACTGGCTTCATAGGCATCTCCTCATGGCATATGACACATGGATCTTCCTCTTCTAAGTTCAGTGGTTTTTGATGTTTAATCGGCATTGTCTTCCATGTAGTAAGGCTTGGTTCTCGTGATGTGCTTATTCCTGGTGGCATCTTCTTTGAATAAGATGCTTTTGCTGGCTTGTTAACCTTAAAAATAAATATTAATTAGAAGTAGGATAGGCTTGAGGAATTTTTTTTTAAACTTGCTGTTGACAAAGAAGAGAATTCACAATGTGTAGGGCTGTCAGCCAACTCTCCTCTCTTGATATTCAACAAGCTTTTTTTTAAATGTTTCTTGGTGTTTTTATTACCATGTTGTATATATGTTTTGTTTCTAATTGTATTGTCGAATCAATAATAAATACATAAATACAGTATTTAATTTTACTCCTCATTTTGTTTCGTTATATTTAAGTGAGGTAAACAGCATAGAGTTTCATTTTTTCATAAACTCTTGCAATCCTCAAAATAATAATGGAAATCACTCTTAACCAACCTGATTTAATCCACAGTTCTCCAAATCTACCTAACATTAATGGTATCCAATGCTATTTTTTTATCTTCTATAGCATTTATTCAATTTCATATCATCATAATACAAGTGTATGTTGGTTTTTTCCTGTACAATACATTTTACCATGTTTTTTTTTTAAATTGCCTTTGAGGAACTACAATCGTATTATAGTTCCATGGTAAATAGATGAAGATGACTGAAACAAGGAAGTAGGCCCTAAAATTCAATGTGATCGAACTTCGAAAGACAAGTTTTTTTTTATTACCCTAAAACCATATTTTACTGTAGTACTGTACAATACGACTAATATACTAACATTAAGACATTTAAAAGGACCGTTCTACCAAAGTGAAGGTCATAGGTTTGATTACCACTAATGTAAGACATTTTTTTCTTCAGTCAGATACATTGAAGAATAACAAAATAGCAATTTTAAGATTTGTCCACAAGAAGAAAGCTAGTGGCCACTTGACCCCATTCCATGAAATAAAAAACTAAAAATATATAGTACCACAATTTAATCTAACATTTCAATTTTACACACAAACAACAACCATTTCAAGGCCATTATTTAATTTGTGAAACTCTCTTTACACTAGAACTAGTTAGTCTCAATGTGTACATAAAAGTTTTAAAACACCATAAAATACATACAGGATGATCCTCTTCTCGTTTCAGGATCATTTTCACAACTCGATCAATGATCTCCTTGGAAGGAAGTCCAGACAGTGAGCCACCATTGTTAGCACGTACTTCTTTCAAAAACATCGCTAGCTGTCCCCTGAAATGAAGTCAATCAATCAAAATTATTAGCAAATCTTATAAAAGGCTTCTGACACTAGATAAAAATAGGCTCATAGTCCATGTCTACATTGATTTGGTTAAGCATGTTCCTTGTTTCTCAAGTACTCCAGGTTTCACTAATAAAGGTAAATAAAACAAATTTGTTTGGATTCCACAAAAAGCAAGCATCAAACCACCGACATCTCGATTGGGATTTTAAACCACAAACACTGCGCCAACTGCTCCCACTATGCAAACAGAGTTGGCCAAATAAAATTTTGTAGGCGAAAGGGAGAAAGAAATGCTAGAGTGAAAAAAGGTTTGACAGGTAAAAGTCATTATGAAGGGGCATGAACAAAATCTACTAGGTGAAATAAATGAATTACAAAGGTAATCATGACAAATTCTGTATCTGTTTCTAAAGGTTTAGAGTGTGAAGGGGGAGGGGGTGTTGATTTGGAACAGGTGACAGTAAATTCAATACATAGCACTATATGCACTAGAGTGATTCTCACAATTTAACAAATATTGTGAAAAAATGACAGATTTCTGAAAGAGGAAAATTGTATTCATAGGCATTTGTGCAAAAAAAATATAAATCTCTATTAAATAATAAATAAAGAATTATTATTAACACTACTTGGGGAACACCCTGTATCCCAGTATCTTGCTTTAAACGTCTGTAAGCATACTTACTTTGTATACTGGTGATCAAACATTACACCCAGCTGGTACGTAAGTTTGTCAAAACTGTTCTTAAGGTGAGCTGGTGCTGGTGGAATAACTCTTCCTGATGCTTTGTTGACTGTTGCTGCAGCTGCTGCTCCTGTAAGTAAATCACATCAAACAGTTAAAAAAAATTGTACAACAAAATTATATATGCAAAAATTGTGAATAGATATGCTGATCATACACTGGTTTGAACAGTCATCAAAAAATGTAAGTGTACCTCAAAGAAATGGTATTTGATGAATGAGAGCCTTTAACAGTAGTGGAGACAACAATGACAATAATATGGAAGAATAAAAAACAGATGAGCAACCAGTGGTAACTTTAGGTGTAGTCAAAAATGACAGCAACAATGAAGTACCATAAAAAATGAAATCTCATAATAGGACCACTGGTTGGGTGGAGGTAATGTTTTCACCTGTTTGTTTGTGTGTCTGTTTGTGAGCCACAGTTTTCATCAGAAACTCTTAAAACTTTGCCACAATGTTCCTTGACTAAAGATCTTAAACTGATTAAAGGAGCAAGGTCAAAGGTCTAGAATTCATAGAGCGAAGAACTATGATATAGGCGGAGGTATGCATTCTTTGAGTGCCTTCTAGTCTTCAAAATGGGCTTCTTGGCAAGGCTATTTTTTCAAAATAAAGAGAGGAGTTTGGCTTTGAGGTTGTCTTCTCTTAATTTATGGCCAAGGTTTTATGGTAGCACCTAGTGAATACTGCTATTTTAAGGTACCATTCTACTGTATACTGGAATAAAGGTGCTTATGTTTTTAATATCCAAAATTAATTTACACTATAATAACCAAAACCATATTTATATCACTACATAGCATTAATGACAAAAACAATTATATCTGGAGGGCTAATTCAGAAGAAATAGTGCAGAAGATGAGGTAAAGTGCAAAGTGACATTTTAAAAATATACCTTGCTTTTGTAGGCTGGCTTGGCTGTTTCCTGATGCTGTAGCTGAAACTGAAGAACTTTTAAATGGCGCTGGTTGTGGTGGAATAGATGGAGGTTTAGAAGCAGTAGCCTGTTTTGAGACACTGTGGAAAGCTGCACGAGGATGTCCTTGAGGCACTCCATGAGGTGCTGCATGAGGGTACACTGGTCTGGTTGGCCTGGCTGAACCATTACTGTAAGCTTGGGAAGGCACCTGTCTAGCCTGAGCTGGCATATGCTGCTTCTGTTGCTGTTGTTGCCACTGCATGTTTTGGCCATATGCCATGTTTGTTTGATGTGAGTTTTGAGGTATCTGTGAGGCTTCTCGTCGCATTGCTTCATTTTTTTGGGCACTTATCCAAGAGCTCTGCTGATTAGCTGGGTTTGCTGGTGTGGGCTGAACTTGTGCTGCACCTCCAGAATTCACATCTGAACCAGGGTGAACTGGATTTTTGTTTACCTATAGTGTAAAAAGAAATGAATAATTTAAATTTAACTTTATCATCTTTGAAGACAGCACACTGACACAACCATAAAAAAATCAATAAGAACTAATTATTCATCTTTTGGACAATTTAGTTTGCTAATGGATTGGATGGTTTGCCATGGATTAGCCGAGACCGGATGAATATTTGGGGAATAAGAAACGGACCCACCAACTACTACCAGGAATATATTTGATGCCCTGAATGTGGAAAGCATTAAGTCAAATATATGATAAAAGTTAAACAACAAACAATAATACCATAATTAACCTCACCAGCAGAATTATGGAATGAGTCAAAAAAGAGCTGTTTTTGTGTTCCATTATAATATGTGAGGTCTCACCACAAAATGAGTCGCATCGTAGGTGGGATCAAATTGAGATAATCACCAAAATATGTCTGAA
>JAOTQE010025223.1:0-10511 GCA_025631205.1 Nesometra sesokonis | reverse complement strand
CACAATGGTAATAAGTGCCGTGAATTTAAGCCCCTGCTATCACTCATCATTGTGCGCGGTTTTCTCCAAATTGGGGATAGCCGCGCACAATGGTAATAGTGCCGTGAATTTAAGCTCCTTCTATCATTTATCATTATGCGCGGTTATCACAAATTTGGGGATAGCAGCCTAGGATTGCAAGTAAAAAGGCCTAATAATAAATCCACTGGTTACTGGGTAGGCCTACAATTGTGCGCAGCTATCCCCAATTTGTAGATAGCCGCGTACAGTGTTAATAATAACATGAGTTTAGCAACATAAATTTATCATTGTGCGCGGCTATCCCCATATTGGGGATTGGAGCGCACAATGTAAAAGGCTACCGCTTAAGTTACTGATTTAATTGTATAGTGTTTTTGTCCAGCCGTTTCGAAGTCATTAGAAGCGATCTGATTCCTGATTCTGGCAAACGTTTGTTTACAATATGGCCGACGAAAACCGCGACGGAATCTTGTTTTAATTTTGTAAAATAAACTCATTTATTGTTCATTTTTACTCAAACTATGGTGAGTATGCTGCTTAATACATAATAGAGAAGGAGGCAATGTGATTTTTTATAGAGAAATATTATTCTATATAGGTGTGGTGCACTTCTGCATTAGCGCCGCAAGCTTCCACCTTCAGCAAACATTCGTTCATGTACGTTTTTGCATTACTTCCACAAACTGGTTTTTTACTTGATGGACACTCCGACGGATCCTTGCAAACACACATGGCTTCACCTTGATTGACAATGCACTTCTCGCTTTGATCATCACATTCGTTTTTATCACATATATCTATATTTAAAGAAAATTACTAATTTACTATTTACTAATTTTCCACAATATTTTGTTGTATACTTTCACGGTTCAATATGTGATTTGGCAATTACAGTAGGTACTTCTTGCCCAATACGTTAACTTTGACTTTAACGGATGACATCATAATTTAGTAGGAGGAGTTGCGTTAACTACTACAGTAATTTCTGGATTTAACGTGTTCGGCAGAACGTTAGTTTCGTTTTTACGCGATGCTAACGTTAAAGTTAACGTTAACGTTCGGCGGCGAAATATACCTAATAACTTAAAAGTCTGGCAAACCATGAGGTACAATGCTAATATGAAACCGGTGTAGAGTACCGCCACATGGTACAGACATTTACATTGTAAAAAAGACTAGTCCAAAACTAAAATTACGTAGGCCTACATTTTTACAGCAACACGTCACTGGTTGCTATGTAGCTCCTTGATCATTATATTGTGGTGTATTTGATTATGATTCGTCAATAATTGCCACTTTGAATTGACAAAATGTTATATCTTCTTCGACTCGTTCGATATCTCCTACAATTTTATAATTAAAATAACATTTAACTACAGTATGCATACATTTAGATAACTAACAATTAACGTATTCTTTAGGAATTTTGCACAGCAAACCGATAAATATTTTCATGTAAAAAAATAGATTTGGGTGTTGCACCCCAATCCTTACCTTCACAGATCGGCTCCGATCCATTCCAATAACCATTCTCACCACATTCCAATACATGTTCACCGATCAGTCTAAAGTCAGTATTACATGAGAACTTCATTGTCCCACCAATTCCATATTCACCCTCTGCCTCGACAGTTCCATTACCCAATGTGTCAATTGTTACGCAATTACTGACTAAATAAAACAAAACAATATTTCCCACTTCATACACATTAGATTGTGCTTGAAACCTCAAGGAAGCAGAAAGTATACTATTTGAAAAGGTTTAAAGTCCAATCATTGCAGGCAGAAAGAACGCGTTCGAACGTATCGAGCATTTTGGAAAGGGATGCCTTACACTTACGGTTAAAGAGAATTAGTGAAACATTTGAACCTCTTATCCTATCAATAACTGTCCAACTCCTTCCTGGAAAATGTTATGATTGAAGCGTTGAACACCTGGGATTGTAATGCATTCAATTGTTTTATAATAACTTGCTGCGAAAAAAAGACGAGTCGACACCTGGTTGACTTTTAAGGTTAAAAATTTCCCATGGCAAATCAAAACGTTTATGAAATGGTTTCTTCTCTATATTCACACGATTAACTGTGAATATGAACTTAACTCATGATACAAACATTAAAGCGTAATAGTAGCAGTAGCAACAGTGGTAGAAATAGCAGCAGTAGCAGTAACAATGAAGGACGGTAGCAGTAGCAGGTGAATATTAATATTATATTTAGTTTATGACAAGTCAAGCATTTTATTGGATTTGAATATTCTTGAATACGAATATACTGTACATTCTTGATTTAAAAACACTAATTGTGGCAGAGCCAAGCCAAATGAGGCGTAAATCGGAAAATTAAAAATTGAGTTTTTTATAGATTATAAAACTACACATTATTTTTAACATGCAAAAAACAGTTTCAAGCGATGTTTCCTTGCGTAGTTATGAACAATTGAAGTTCGAAAATTTAAAATTTAAGTTTTTAGAAAACTGCATTTGAAAATTGTTTATCAGTACATTGACTAAGCTAGGTCATGTTAAATTGCAGTTTTTGAAATTTTTTGACCATGTATCTGAAAATGTGAAGGTAGTATGAAAGTTGAATGTAGTAATAAAATAAAATTTGAAAAATTGGCCATTTTTAAATTTCTGCCTATTATGGAAAACTAGGATTTTGTCTCATTTGGTTTTGCTCTGCCACAATTACTATTCCTATTAATTAAAATTCCAAAAGCTGCACAAGCAATGTTGTAGACCGCTTTATGGTGCAGAGGTAGCGACTAAGATTCACTACCTGTAATCTATGTACTTACTAACACAATTGCATTCTTCACCAGTCCATTCACCATTAGGTAAGCAACGACGTGTTGCTGTACCATTTACCCTATAGTACTCGTTGCACTCACAAGTTGATTCCGAACCAGTTCGCCAGTTAGTACCGTATATGACACCATTTTCGGGAGATTCAAGTATAGGACATGGAACTGTAATACAAATTGTAAATAAAATCTTGATTTAAGATAACATTGGCATGGGTTAGTGACTTCTGTTGTGGGTCCGCTGTTTTCACGGATAATCACACCGTAATCCAATATAAACACATATCTCGCATGTACCAACCAGTTGATCATTCGAGAGTGATCGGTTTACTGGTACATTCATGCCAGTGATGGACAGACTAAAGTTGATGCTGTGTATCACGAAATAGCAAAGAGACAAAGTGACCAATATGGGGTATCAAGCGTACTTCAGTCAGTATCACCATATCGCTGTTTTGAGAAACAATGGTCTTAAAACCGAAATTAATTACTGGGCTTACGAGATCATGAAGCTCTTTATGAGGTTACGCTGAATTCAGGGCTTCTATTCTTTTGGAGTAGACGTATGTGTCCTGTAATTTCAGATCTGATATTTAGTCCGATTAAAGATAACAGAAGGAACCAGATCACAATCATAGCTGTTACTTGTTCAAAGCAGTTTAAAGTGATCTATAGAGATATTTCGTTAAACCACATGATTTATGTCTTTTATTTCCAAATGTACAAGCGGTGCCATCAGGCGCCTCCCTCTCCGAGGGCAGAGGCGACAGTGCAGTTTAAAGACCCACTTGGAATTTAAAAAGCCAAAATTGACTTATGGCGTCGTGCTCGTCATTTTAGGAGCATACTGTAAAAAACAAGTCTATAATATAAGATATTACAGGGTAGACCATGTGCAATAGAAACGAGATAAAATTCAAACAAGATAATCAAAGACTTACTGTTAACCTGAATAAACAAAGAGATTGATTGGATAGGCGAAGCACACGTATACATTCCTTGACTATTACTTTGTATGTCGACAATCGCCATACGTAGCACTCCCTCTTCAGTAATGAACTCACTGAATCCGTCAACCACTCTGTGAATAAAACAGACTCCTCTAGAATATTGGTTTTGATTCATTCGGTGCTTTGTGACACCAAGGATTACCAATGAAAATGGGAAATGTTTTTTTTCCAATGGGATCCTTCTGGAGGTGACTCGGCATTACACTATAAGAGATTCCTTTTCTTTAAAACAAAGTGTAGGCCCAGCTACTAAAATCTTTACAGTGCATAACTACGTTGGGCACGGAACCTCCTCTCACCTGAAAGACAATACGCTACTGACGTTTGACTATTCAGGTGAGAACATGAGAGTGGTGAATGTACGAAAGGGGAGGGGAGTTGTTGAGCCGTGAAATGTGTATGGCACCCTCAAATGTGCATATCTGTAAAATATCACCCACTAATGAGGAAAAATGACGCTGCGTTAAATGTAAGTTTTGTAATGCCGTTGTTTAAAATAGAAAAAATCAACAGTAATTTATCTTCAAAGTCGAATTTATACATAGTGTTTTTTTTTGTAAATTTCAAAATTAGTTTTCTCTGGTTATATTTAAACTATGAAACTAATTCAAAAACAAAGTAAAAATACATTCTATCCGAATATAACAAAAACTCAACTTTCTGTACCACAAGACTCATTTTATGATGACACCTCTCAACTGTGGTTATTTGCATATTTTAGAGAAATATGCACAAAATGTGGTCGTTTGAAATAATGTGACTTCATGGTTTAGCCTATAACACAGCAACTACCACCAGTTTAGTCGACTGAGCTAAATGTTAATCTCATGACAAAGATGCCCCGTTTTGTGTTGCTCTGTTGGAGAGAGGTTTCCTCTGTCTTATCAAAATAGTGTCAGAAGACCTTGGAAAATATACTGATGAATCACCCATAGGCCTAGATGTATTATTTTAACGTCTAGATAGCGATCTTCCACATAATACATATAACCCATAGAGTTATTATTACAGCTAGATTGTGAACTTCCACAGAATAGATAACCCAAAGTTCAATTCCATGTAAATGCCTACTATTCCGGAATCCAGCCAATCAAATCGTGTTACGTTCTAAGGCTGTTGCTACGTCGAACTTGCGCACGCGCAATTTTTTTATAGAAGTTCCAAATTTATCAATAAATGTAAGTAAATTCAATCCAAATCTTTAGACATTAACAACATAAAATATGTGTGACAAATGTAATTTTTATAACAAAATTGAATGTTAAAAATACAATAATTATAAAACAGTTATGATTATTTAACTTACATGTTTGTGACGGAGGCCGAGAAATCCAAATAGTAGGCGCTTACATGGACTGCCATTTTTACAGTGTTAAGATCACCATCTAGCCGTAATAATAAATCTATGATATAACCCCAAAGTGCAATCCCATGGAAGAGCCTTCTATTGAAAGACACGTTCAGATTCCAACCAATCAAATCGCGTTACGTTTCAAAGTTGTGGCTACGCTCCCAATCTTTCATAAAAGTTTATGATTTATCAATAAATGGAAGTAAATTTAATCCAAGTATAAAGACAATTGAAAACGTAAAATATATTCAACATACATAAATATTGTTTTGAAAAAAAGAATGTTATAAGTATAGTAATGATAAAACAGGTATTATTATTTAACTTGCATGTGTGGCGAAGGCTGACGACTATGGGATTGCAATTCTACAGTTTTAAGTTCACTGTTTAGCCGAAATAATAAATCTATGAATTAATCACACAAATGGACACTAGTAGCGACTGTAAGGCATGATATTAAATTATCCAAACCTTCCTATCTTAATCAGATCTTTTTAAAAGATATCAGTTGCACAAAATAGTAAAAAGATACTGTTAGTATAAGGCTGCCCAGGTAAATAGACTCGTCGTCGACAAGATAGAAAAATCAGTTTAGTCACTGAAGTTATCAAACAGTGTAGTTAGCTTCGACAAATATAAATATTTTAATCATGAGTCTTGTATAATTTAAGGCTCAGCACACTTAAAGCCATACTTAAAGGTAAAATAAAAAAAAATACCGATAAGCATGAGTTCGGGTGAACCCTTACCTTTGGCCATTTTCCATTACTCTGTACCAATGGATGATGTTGGATTCAAATAATGACTCCGTTTGACCATTAGTCAAACAGTCTACTACTGCGTCACTTCCTTCGTACACGACTACAGTTGAAGGACTGATTTGTTCGATTGACGTAATCTCCAATTCGAATACAAGATCTGTTAACAATAAGTAGGCCCTATTTATAAAATCGCATTCTTCAGCCGTTCACAAAGTTTTCGTTGTCGACACTGTTTCAGTCGTTGTTAATGTTGCAGACGTCACATTTCAGTCTGGGTCGCCATTTCGGTCTGCGTCACCATTCCAGGCGTCGTCAGCGTCCCAAGCGACGCCAGCGATTTGTCGTCAGCGTTCCAGACATCGTTACAGTTTTAATTAAGGTTTAAAAGAAATCTAATTTTCTCTCAACCTCCTGGAAGCAAATACCTTATCAAATTGAATTGAACGTACCTTGTATACACGTAGGAATTTCACACCCCCATCCTTCCGCCTCGCACATACAGGTGTCTTCGCCATCAAGAATATATCCGTCGTTACAAACAAAATTTCGTTCATAGCCAGTGAAATATTTGCTAGACAATCGAGCTCCAGTCACCTCGCCATTAGGCAGACTTAAAACATTCAAACATAACTCTACATTACATTAAAGACAGGAACCATAATCAAAATGCGAATAAAATATAGGAATAGAAAATTTAAAAGGAATCTTGTTTTCGAATGCTTGTAAAATTGTTACCAATTTAGAATAAATCATATTTTAGTGCTAAATCTTTGTAAAAAATACCACTTACTGTTATCGTCTTTGTTAACGCTGGTGGCGCTATGCAATGTATTATAAAAACTACAGCCGACTAATTACGTTTCAGAAAGTTTTGGTCTGTCGTTGGGTTATATTTATTATGTTAAAATGCAGTGAGAAACACTAAAGCAACGTTTATCAAGGCGTGGAGTAGTGAAAGCCAGTATTAACCAAACTCTCCAGATTAGCGTACGTCACCTCTTTAATTAAGTCACCGAGTTCTGTATTCTATTTGTGGCGTGTCACGGCAAAACCACCAAGTTGTAGGAAAACTGAAAATGTATTTATTGTTAAAACCATATTACACTTTTCATGAGCTTTAAAACGAAGGGTCAATTATCAAAATTGGAATTTGAAGTTATTTGACAAAGTATGCACAAATTTCTTTTGTATTAGTTTATATTTCCTGTGGTTTATTTGCTTATTTCTCAATAACTTCTTGTCCGACAACTTGGTGGTTTTGCCTCATTTTCTGTATATAGTCTGAACGTATCGTACCGTTTAATGCCCACACCGATGTGTATATATTCATAATTCGATCCTTCAGAACAAAAATATGTCCCAGCGTCAGATAAGCTAACCATCGTGTTTGCAAAAGCATCGTGTTTATGTAACTGTTTTCTGTTACCACTTCTAGCTGCAAGAAACAAATGTTTGATATGTCAGTCGCACCACAAAAGACAAACAATTGTTTAAACTTAATAGCGCATCGTCTTTCGGATGACAAAACGATCTCACTGGAAATGAGTCCACTTCGGATCTCGTGTCTTATAAATCAAATCAAAGTTTTATATTTACACCAATCTTACCTGATCATTGACCAGCTTGGCCCATGTAGGAGAACTAGACATTCCTTCTCCTTCACAAACAATACTGAGCGCGTCCCCTTCGACAACAGATATATCTCGACCATCAAATCGTCCGCTTGTGGTTATGACGAATTGGTAGGATTCTGTTTAAATAAACCATAAAATCATCAACACTCAGGAAAACCAAATCCCAGTCGTCAAAAAAAGCATAATATCAAGGTTTCGCAAATTTACGAGATACGATAACGAAAACCTGTACGTTACACTTCATTTTGAAAGTTGCTAAAATGTGTTCAAAAATATATCAACATTTCTACCCCAAATTGTTGAAGATCGTCATAAAATACTGACCAACTGTTAAAGATATTCAAGGTATTCAATTCAAACGTTACACGAGTTATGATGTAGTCTTTTTAATACTTCGTGAAGTTGGAAACACTTTTTAAAATTTAGATTTTTTGTATGTTAATTTACATAAGCGAACATCCCAGAAATTTAAGTGATTTTTCTGTACAACGAATACACATTTATGTGTGTGTGTCTTTATACTGTATGACTGAGAATAATTACTGAACAATCTTAAAAATGATAAACAATATTTAATAAATTATAGAATGCGATGTCTAGGCCATTTGTGTGGAAAAGAACGCGAAATACATAATTTTGCTACTTCGGCCCTCAATCGACTGAAATTCCCGTAAGCGGACACTTTTCCCGGACCCATGGGATCCTGCTTACGAGGGGTTCAACTGCAATCTATCACTGGTTAAGATACAAGAGCGACCGCTCACCAGGTCCGCGCTTCCACTACGATTTCGGGTTGTAAAAGCATTCTTCCATTATTAATTATTATATCACTATTAGACCACGTCGCATGATTTTACGTTCTAAGGTTTTTATTAGATTTTGCAGGACAAATGTTTGAAAGAGCAAATAAACAATTTTTTATCCGAACAAAAATTTTAAAAAGTAGAACAAAAATAAATATCGAATCGAAGCTATGACCTTCGCTTTTATAGAACGGTCATGTTAAACGATGTCTTAAGGAACCGAGCTACTCATGCGCTTGTTGAAATTAGCCGTATTTTACACTACATGACGAAATGCGTTTTCGGTTTTCTGGGTCTAGGGGACACCCTGGGGTGTAATTTTGAAATGAAAGTTTGTTGGGAATACGGTCTAATTTATGTGTACAACATTTTAAGCATGTCCGTTCAAAACTGGCGACGCTGGACGCTTTTAAAGTTATGGTCGCAACAACACCAGCAATACAACAACAACAAGAACATGAGTGAGGTTCCAATGTCCGCTTCGCGCGGACCTAACAACAAAGCAATCATCAGTAATAGCAGGAAGGGACAGACTCTAGCGCGCGTACAGAAAGGTGCGCATAGAGACAAAACGTGAACGCTCTCTTCACATACCAGTTTGTTTCTCTTCGTGTAGGCAATGGCAAAATATACGCCGCATACAATACGTTACCCTTAAGCCGCATCCGGTAAAAAACTTACTTAGTACACACGATGGTGGAGTAGGTGGGATCCAGTCGCCTTCGGTACACGTGGCCGTCTCGTTGAAGGGTTCAAGTTTGTATCCTACGTCGCATTCAAACTCCTGAACACTGATGTCATTGACTGGGTCTGACATGCTTACATAGCTGCTACCATTAGTGGGAGTTTCTAGGCTTGATCCTATACAGTTTTCTGATAAAAAAATAAATGATTACTCAATAATACAACTCAATAATACACTGTTTGCCTATGCAATAATTCGTTGATCCTGGCCTTCGTTACCCATTGTTCATTGAGAAAAAGTCGATCCGACAATAAGACGCGGAAAGCTGTGCACAGACTGTAGCGGTAGCTGGTCAGTGTCACCAACTGTTCGTGCACTGCATGCCATCACTTTTATTTAGCCAACAAAACCGGGCTAGTATTCCTATTCTACAACCTCCTATACAGGCGACTGAAGATTAGAGTGCGGCTACTGATCCAAAACTATACAAGCAAGATCAGTAATCGAATGAAATCGGTTCTGTATTGTGCTTGCTTTTATACATTAACAACGCAATTCACATTCATTAGTTTGTTTTCAAGTGTTATGTTGCGTGACAGGACACGATGAGATAGTTAGGCTATACAGCAGCAACTCTACGCTTTCCTCTGCTAGATACCACCGTGTCTAAGGTAAACAAATCTGGTAAAGCTTAGAAACGCTTTCCAAGATAGATATAATTGAAAGTTGATATAGCTTTATTTATATTCTTATCAAAGTTCTTTAAAAGATAATTTACTTTGGAAGGTTATCTTTTTTGTTATTCAAATTTCGGACACATTAGTAGGTTCCCGTAAAATTGTGACCTAAATTTGAGAAGGCCACAATAGGCTTCCGTAAAAAATGGATAGAAACGAGGGTGAGGGCAAATTAACATGAAATATTTGTACAGAAAAGTGTCTAAGACAAAGTTGTTCCTATTTTAACGTTTACATTTGTTGAACGTGTAATAGATTTCTATATCAAAATATCTGAATTATTTTAGTCTGTCGCTTTGTTAAAAACAAATATTGTGTCCTACCTACTAGCATCACTATGGAAAATGAAATCAAGAAGTTTCTTCATTGTAACCAGTTAAAGACAAAAGAAAATTTATCAAAGTTTAACGATGTAGTGTCCGTAAACATATATATATATGTGTATATATATGTATATATGTATATATATATGTATATATATATACATATATATACACATATATACATATATATACATATATTTACATATATATATATATATACATATATACATACATATATATACATATATACATATATACATACATATATACATATATACATATATACATATATACATACATATATACATATATACATATATACATATATATACATATATATACATATACATATATATACATATATATATCTATACATATAC